>WOGM01000176.1:0-15494 GCA_015342125.1 Leptinotarsa haldemani | reverse complement strand
GAAGATATGGTGTAAGAGGAGTTGCCCTAGATTTAATGAAATCCTATCTGGAAAATAGAGGCCAACGTATCAGTGTTGGAAACACTCTCAGTCAGTTGGCAACCATTAGGCAGGGTGTCCCACAGGGATCAATCCTTGGACCTATACTGTTTTTGATATATGCAAATGACCTGATGAAATATTTTAAAGGATTGTCAACTATTCACACAGTAGCGTATGCAGATGACACAAATTTCATAGTGAAGGATATTGATGTAACGACCCTACAGGAAAGAACACAGGATGTACATAAACAAGTAAACATATGGGCAGAAAAAAATCACTTAACACTCAATACATCTAAAACTGTGATGTTGAAGTTCACAATTAGTAACTGGCCCGAACATTTTGTCATCCATGAAAATGGGGATCTGCCAATTGAATCTTGTACTTCTACAAAAATGTTAGGTGTCACCTTGGACTACAAACTCATATGGACTCCTCATATTGAGATCCCTTTGTATTAAAGTGAGAAAAAACTGCTATGCTATGAGATGCATGGCTAATTTTTGTAGTAAAGAGATTTTACTGAGCTTATACTATGCGACCATAAACTGCCACTTGAGATATGGAATTTTGAATCGGGGTATCGGATCTGCTGCTGAAAGAATATTTATTTTGCAAAAAAATGCAAAAAATGCATTCAACAGAAAAATATTTATACACAGGCAGCACAAAACGTCAGATTGGTCAAAAATTGAGCAATTATAGCTCGGAAAAAATTCTTTGCCTAATTTTTAATCTAGATAGAACCGAATCATGTAGGCCCTCATTTGAGTAAAATAAAATTCTGACTTTCCCAGCAATCTATATCTATGGATGTTTAGTCTATACGTGGAAAAATATGAATGACTACAAGTCCAATTCTCAGTGCCATCGATATCCCACAAGATCGGGAAATTCAATTAAAATTAAACAACATAGGACTTCAAGTCTTCCTTTTTGGTAGGAGCAATACTTTTCAATTGTCTGCCTTCTACTCTAAAAAATTTCTTCGATATCAAAAATGAACCTCAAAGAGTTTTTAATTGATCGTACTATTTATTCAGTGGAAGACTTCTATACAAATGACCGTACATAATGTGTGTATTATTTAAATGTATTCGAATGTATATTGTATTTAATAATTGTTTATCACTTGATGTAACTCCGCTATTTTTTAATATTAATATTGTTGATTCAATATACTTGTATTTGACGTTTCCTACATCAGAATTGTATGATCCAAAAGAAATAAACAGTATTATTATTATTATAGATATGAATTATTATAAACTCTCTGGAATCTCCATTGGTCTGGAATTATCTCCAAGCCGATCTCTTTAACATATCTGTTTCATAGTCTAAAATCGATATTAAATGTGAATGAAAAATTGCATTTATACTTCGCTCAGGTATACTAGAGGCTGCGACTACTTTCCCGGCTGATACCGGGGAAGTTGTTTTCCAGCAGGCATTTGCCAGAACCTGATGCCCGGTATAATGCCTCATGCCGGGAACTTTTCGAAAAGCTCAAGATTCTATATCTTCCTTCTATCTATATCTATCAAAGTCTCTTCGAAAAACATACAGGAAAAACTGAAATTGACAGTAATACCGATTTCCACAATTATTCAACTAGGAAAGCAGACCATATTAGGCCTCCTAGATATAAACTTGCAATCTCGCAACGCAATTCCCTGAACTAGCATCTACACAATAAGCTGCCAAGTGAATGGAGAAATCTGGATCTCATCCCTTTTTGGCAGGAAGATAAAACAAATAGAAACAGTAAATTTCAATTTTATATGGTAGAAGAGTCCTCACGGTACGCAATTTCCAATTGATAAGTATGTAGTTTCTTACCAAAAATGAATTAAAATTATTTATATTTACTCTTCGACGAGCGTTATACATTTTATCTATATATTATATTTCTATCTTTACGTATTTTATACATACAATGTCTTCTATGCACACATCTACTCAGCTGACACTCATCTATTATTTTGTATTCTACTAAAAACTATATACCATTGGACTTGTCATAAATGTACTTTGTACATAACATAATGAAATAAATAAATAAATATAATTCTACATACAAATGAATATATTCAGATCATTATTTGGATTTCGGCATTTCAGAAATTGTGGCGACGATGGTCTAGTCGCCACAATTTGTTGGCAGGAAATCTAGGAAAAGCTGTTTCAAATTTAAAATATATTTCATATATATAGTTCAGTGATCAAATAATTTTTATGAAGACAGGTTGGTTGGGTACCAGGATCAATGTTTTCTTAAAAAACAATTGCTTTCTTTAATTGAATAGAACTGGCTTATACTTGATGAAAATCCATATTGAAATTAATTAATACAGTTTATTGAATGATTTTCATTATAAACACATGTCGCAATTTTTGTAAAACGTTTTATAGTGAAAATCATACAATGAACAGTATTAATGATTTTCTTGCCACCGTTTCGAATTTAATTAAATTCTTCTTCAGGGCTCAAAAAATATTTTCTTCGTGTTGATAATATTACTATTTTGAAAACAATCAGACATATCAGATACGTATTGAAAAAATAAAAAAATTGCAACAACCAAATTTCAGGGACAGCACCAACACAAAACGACATGAAACAATATATTGACAGGAGAATGTTAGCAGAAGGTAGATAGTATTTATTTTAGAAACGTATTGGGTTTTTTTGTATGTAACTCTTCAGGGCAGTTTTGAATTTTCTTATACCTTTATTCGTTCCAGGTTTTGAGGAAGAAGGTTTTGATTTTTATATGAATCAAATCAAAATTATTCATTAAAAAAAAAGATCAGATGATGATTACGTAAATATATAAGGGATTTATATTCATTATCAGCGTATTGTTGTAGAGTAACATAGTTGAAAATCTTTTTTTCTCATAAATAATTTTCAATTAAGAAGAGATTCAGCCAAACTGTAATACAAATTATTTTTCGATACGATGTCCCTTTGATTGAGAAATTTCATCATTAGCAATTTTATCCTTTTTATCAAATGATTAACATGTTCGTCCCACCTCATGTGTTGGTCGAGAAAAATTTCTAAGTATTTAATCGACGGGGCATTTGGCATTGTAGATTTGGACAATCTGATTTATGAATTTTAATTATTTTTGTGTTGGGTTGGTAGTCAGATCTATGAGAAGAGATGACAAATTTTGTTTTATTTATATCAACAATTAATTTGCTATTATTTAGCCAAAATTCAATTTTTCTCAACTTCATGATGTAGCAATATTCCCCTCATTCCATATCTTTTGAGTTTATTCAACAGTGCATCATGACACACAGTGTCAAATGCTTTGGCCAAGTCCGAAAAATCCCTATCAGAATTCTGTATAAGGCCATATTGACGTTCTCCCTAAAAAATATTAACAGTCTACTTTTGATACAATGTTCAAAGCTTTTAGCTGAATTAGATATAATAGAGATAGATCTATGACCAGTAGGTTTTTTCACATCTCAGTTTTTGAAGATAGATGTAATTGTAGAGTCTTTCCACTGGAATGGGATCGGCCCATTTTCTAAGCATAAATTCAGAATATGAATAAGAGGGTATATAATATAGGGGTTGTACCCATACATTTATGAAAAATTACCCATACATTTGACAAAAATGTGTCCTATATGAATTCTTCAATAACCGACCCATACAAGAAACAAAATCAACTCTCCAGGCTGTCTCCTCAACACCTATTTTCATCACTATATCAATCAATTCGAGGACAGCATCGATCTGAACTGGTTGAACTGCGACACGATAGCATTCACTACACTCCAAGCTGACACAATTCCGACTAACCACAGAGTGGTGTCTCTCTCGATGGTTGTAACGCGACCAGCAAAATCCCTGTAGTACAATCCTAAGCAGAGACTTGCTATTCCTATAGCGAATGACGCCATCCCGAGGAAGTTGTGTATGAACTTCAGAATGACCGGCTTCAAAAACCTCTTGAGGCTTTGGGAGTATGCTGCGAACATACCGAGTATGATTGATGCCACTGCAAGGATCCATGAAACTAGTCCTGAAAAAAGTTTATATGGTGAAGTTGAGGTTCTAAGTGTATCCACTAAATGAGAAATGGGATGAGTCGTTTTGATTCTTTTCTATTCAAAATGTAAATAGGTGCTTCTGGTGTTCCAAAGTGAACTCTGAAGTATGTTCGAAAGTGATGTTAGTGACAAAACTTTGTGTTTTGATCAGAACTGAATTTGATCGGAACTAGAGCTCTGAAACCAAGTGAACCATCTAATAGCAGACAGCGTTAG
Organism: Leptinotarsa haldemani; assembly: GCA_015342125.1. Classification (NCBI taxonomy): domain Eukaryota; kingdom Metazoa; phylum Arthropoda; class Insecta; order Coleoptera; family Chrysomelidae; genus Leptinotarsa; species Leptinotarsa haldemani. The sequence goes on along the minus strand of WOGM01000176.1, from coordinate 11,159 downwards.
TGAAATGCATCCGTGGCACTAAGTTGAAGTTGAAGGATAAGTCTGGGTAATTGATTTATTGTTCATGAAGAATGAGTGCAACTGAATTCAGTCTTGGGAAGCTACATTCGCCTTGGATTTTCGTAAATTGAATCTTCGATCTTATAGACGCCATCTTCGTAAATGGAAAAGCCATCCCCCTCACTTACTCAGATTTATTATTCAAAGTCAGCTGTGATCAGCAATCCATTCGAAACTCAGCCGAGTACCACTACTGAGACCTTGGATGGTTCAAACAGCGTATGGTCTGGTGTGGAAACACTAATGATTTATATTTGGGCTCGAGTTTCGACTAGTCGCCTTGCAGTGGATGTCAAAGGTCGATATCAAAGCTTAGCTTTGGAAAGCCTTTCTTATCCGTAAATTGATGCTCTTGTGGATCCATTGTCATCGCTTGAACTTTCTCCAACATTGAATCTGCATGCGTGGACTTCAGGACTATTACGTGGAAACTTACAAAATACTACGTAAAGACACGAAAAGTAAATCGAAGGAACTGTTGTTTCGTAGAAGAACTAATTGAAAATCTATAGACCTGCTAGCATCGTACCAATTTTCTCATTCTGACTACCAGGCTTTGGGTATGATAGTTAAAGAACATCTGCTTCTTATTAGGTGGACATTTTGATACAAGCACTTTCAACCTTCCCATTGACCAAATGTGTTGGAACGAGGAAGTTCAAAAAACTGAACAGGTTCAGTTCTCTCTGTAGAGTAGAAAGAAGGAGTGTAAGCCCACATCACTTAGGCCACATCCTCCCGAGGAGTTGTCCTTCTAGGTCATTGTCCATCCTGTCCTTTCCAGGAAGGTTGACAGGTTACTTCAAGACATCTCCTTCATATCGAAAGGTGTAGGCCTAGACTCGCCGAATACACACTCTCTCATAGACGAAACTCCGGGCACTCGCATAGGCCAAGCCTGACATTCTCAGCTTCCTTTTCACACATCCTGCATAGGGGTGTGTCTACTTGCCCCATAATATGGAGGTGTTTCCTTAGTTGACAGTGGCCAGTCAGAAACCTACTGTTAAGGGTAGGTTTTCCCTGGTCATCGCCAAAAATTTTTTTTGAGCGAGCTCTGGGGTCGCCTAGGGTGATCCTAGCAATACTGCATCCTTTTATTCCATCCCATCTCTTTGGGGATTTAGCATGGGTGTCATGCTGTATCCCCATCAGGTAACACTGGGTCCTAAAATTCTTAGTCCAGCCGCTTCGTTGGCTGAAGTGTTGGCAATGTGATTACCTTTACTTCTGTCATGACTTTCAACACACCTGAGGATAATGTTATTATCTACCGAGGCTTTGGCTGAATCTTGGTGGCACTAAGGTAGACCTGAGGTAACACGTCGTCTGTTCAAGGCTAATATGGCTTGTCTGCTGTCATTGGAGATTATTATGTTTTTTTTTGCCAGAAAGTCCTTTCCTGGTTATTTATTTTGTGGCGATTGGGATACCAGCCACACAATACAATTAAAAAAACATGGAACCTCTGTGGAAATGTCTATCATGAGTATACCGTGTGTGTTATTATGCTCTAGGTTTTGACTTACTCTCAGTAGCAGCTCGTTTTTGTTTTACTTCTATAACCTTCTTTCCATGTGGAGAAGTTTGGTAAAGAAACGAAGAGATTCCAATAGGTATCCCAATTTTTCTTGCCTATCGATTTATTATCTCACTGGAAGATAAATAATTCTCCTATACGCGATTGAAAATTCCAATCGACAACCATATCAAACCATGTAAATAATGGAAGAACTATAATATAAGATAAGGAATTCAGATGAAAGACAATTTAGACAAAGATAACCAAAGAAAGTGTATAAGAGAAAAAGAAATGAAAATTGAGAAGATCAAACCAGATTTCAACCAATTGATAACGATATTGCACAAACATAAAGAATATAATTCAGCTCGAATTGATAAAACGTGAATGCACTATTTCCCAAAAAAATGAAAACTATGATGAATAATAGAAAAAAGGTATCCTACAAGGATAATTAAAACTTTTTAAACTTGGAATATATCTTCAAATAAGAAATAAAAAACTGACAAAATAATTTCTTGCTGTACCAACTCACCAGTTATAGCGTGGTTACTTTTGAAATGTTGATGTCTAAGACCGATCCCAACAGTTAGAGAAATTGTACTGATGGCTAGTAGTATTCCATGGATATAGTACTTCTTTTTTCTCTCAAGCCTTTGAGACCAGACGTTCTGCTCGGAAAATAGAATGAAACCTTCTGCCATGAGAGGTAAATACTAAAACAAAATAAAACTATTTGGTAGTTTGTTAGTGAACTTAGCGATCTGTTAATTGTTACATCGTCAATTCAATTCAAAATACTTGATTTCTCAAGTAAATAGATGCTAATTTTTGTTTCTCATTTTCGGCAAATCCACTAACATTACAAGTAGAACTCTACATAGACATTAGTCGATAGTTTTCAATGAACAACAAAATGTGGATATATATTATACATATACCCACATTTTCAAAATACAGTTTTAGCAACATATTTTAGGGAATCAGAAATGATATCACTGAAATTTAAATTATTCTAAACGCAAAAGATAGGCATACAGAAATGTATAATAAATTCATCTTAGACAGAAATTCGATCCCTGAGGTACTCCAGATGAGTGATAATCATAGCCATTACACGATACAAATTTTTCGCGTTGAAATAAATGAAATTTAATGAGATGTAATACTGAACTATGAGATCCAAATATTTCAAATTTTTGTGGAAGAATCATGTATTCCAGTCAATCAAATGCTTTAGCTTCAGAAATTAATGAGACACGTGTTTCAATTAAGTCCACCATCATTATGACTAGTCGTACAGTGACAGTAGACCAAATACAAGGCACGCAGGATGGCAATCGGCAGCAGTGGCAAAAGGTTACTTTGAACAGGAAATAAGTAAATATTAGAATTTCGTTAACATTGATTTGGGAAAGTATCGCCCGTATTAGTTAGAACAGCGTGTCCTCTGATTTGAACATGGAAGTATTGCTATTTCAAACAATACCAACTATAGTTTTCAATTCATTCGAAAATTTAAAGCTACCTAATATTTCAATGAAGTTGATCATACTCTTATAATTTCAAAATATGTCTGTTCTTCTCTTAATGTATCAAATTTCATGTCTCTGATATTCGGTGTCATTCCGCAAATGAAAATTCAAAAGCTAATCGAAATAAATCATTTTCGAGAAATTTAAGTATTTCGTAATGAATTTATATATTTATATCTGTTATATCACCTTATATAAAGAATAACCGGCTCGATCTCCCAATTTAACACCACTTGATTTTGTTGGGTGTTACGAATGGTTCATTGAAAAAGGAAAAACAAAACGTATCGATAATGTACTTGATGAGAATGGATAATTGAATGTAACAAAGAGGAACTGTACTTACTGCAAATGTGCACAAGAAGTTATGCCATAAGTTCTTATTATTAATTTTGGAGTATTTGAAAAGAATGTAGGAGATGTAAACTACAACTATCGCAACCAGCTGATGATAAATTGTATTGCAAACCCAGTGTACTCGTTGGAGCAGAGAAACTGGCTTTTCGGTCGACATTTTTCATTAATGAGAAGTAGAGGTTGTATTTTGCTTTATATAAAAAATTCTATCTATCAGTATCTTGATACTGAAAGAAATCTCCATCAGTAAGGAGGTTCTGATAAAACTTTGACGTGTATCAGATTAAAAGTACGATTTTTTAATTCTGTTCGAACATTTTTATGATTCAAATTTGGGAATAATTTGAGGTGAAGGACGTTTTAAAGTGGGAATTTGAATATTTTACATTTCATATTATCGTAATATCGTTCACAACCTTGAATACTGATGAAACATGAAATAGATAAAAAACACTATACATAGTAGACGTAGGTACATATTTTATTTAAAGGGAGAATTACTGCAGAGCTTCCATCAAAAATCACACAAAAATTAATTGAATGAAACTGGCTAAGATTTAATGATCTTTATTTTGATTTACACTATGACAAGTTCACAATATCGCAACCATGTTCTGTTATTGAATAGCTTTCCCAAACAGAAGTTATTCTTTATTACGAAAATTAATACGTTATTGAAAGTGCATCGTATGATATTCTTCAAATCACTTGAATCAAGATATTGTTGTGAGTTTGGAGTTTGCCCAAAGAAAATATGTTGAAGTAAGTCCAAAGTTAAATATTGTAACGAATCTGCAGTCGCCTCTGACTCATACGCCACCAATTCATCGAATGAATACATGACTCACCGCGAAAGAATACAGTCTGAAGCCGCCGGGAAAAGTCTAGGCGAGTATCGAATAGACTACAGAATTCTATGATAGACCTTTACCTACGATGGACCTTCACCGATATAAAAGGCCGGCTTCTCTTTCAGAGAGGGCAATTGTTGAATTTAGGAAGTGAATCGAGCGGTTAACCGAGGAATTCAAATAGTGGATATAAATTACTTGCTATGTGTTGAATATAAATTAGTCTGTGATAGTCAAATATTGTTAGAAATGAATTTGTTAAAGACAGTAAATTCTTTAAATTATTACAATATGTTGGGGTTATGACCCCAAAATATTGTTGGTATGGCAACAAAATTTTGTGCAACTTCGTGAATTTATATTAATTGATATTATCAATGCCTATCTCCTAATGTGATAGGTATAAATTTCATATATGTATGTGCCTAATATTACCTACAAAGTCTACTACATGGCTGGCTTCAATGTTTTGGATGGTTTCCGGGTTTTCTGCGGCCTTCTTTGGTTATAATCTCCAAACATTTCGACTGCAACTGCGGCTGTCATCTTCAGTTGCGTGTTTGAAGTACTCTTCTTGCCGTGTCAACTGAAACTGAAGGCCCATCACTGTTCCATCTAGTTTCTCAAAAATATTTGAATATGCACGCCTACATCGTTTGCTACATTTCATTGAGATGCATATATTATCTCCCCGATTCAACATGGTTTTCGATCCAATATGTCCACTATTACTGCTGTGACAGTTTTTTACTCAAAAATCTTGGAGAACATCGAGGCTGGTGAATGCCCTGTTGAAATTTTTGTTATCTTAGCAGGGCATTCGACTGCGACGACCACACGATATTATTATATGAAATATATTCATATGGAATAAGAGGAAATGCCCTTGACTGGATTGAGTCTTTCACCAGAAACAGGAGTCAATTTGTTTTGGAGAATCATAGATCTGAATGGATTTCAAATATTCAAGTTTTGGAGTACCTCAAGGATCAGAGTTGGGACCGCTAATATTATATTGTAATGATGTTGAATTGATTGATGATTAAAAATTGAAACACGGTGTCAAATCATTTGGTTTCATGTGTGCCGCCAACTCACTTCAATTCAGCTCTCGAAAAACTTTATTAGTACGGTTTCATGTCAGGCAAAAAATATGTTCATATATCGAAATTAAAATCAATGAGGATGAAAACACACTTTCTTTATCCGATGAATTTAAATTTTTGGGACTCCTGCTAGATAATTGTTTCAACTGGAAGAGTCATTGTAATAAACTGATATTGAAACTAAGGTCTGTTTCGTATCTAATAAGAAATCTTGGGCTGGTATTAACTACTGAACAGTTAGTAAATTATTTCTATGCTCATATGGAATCTAGGATCAGATATGGCATTTGCCTTTGGGGAAGCTCTTCATTGGCTCCAAATGAATTTATTTCCCAAAAAAGATTAAACGAATTTCAGCAGGCGTTATTCAGAGAAACAATATTCTTATACCCAGTTTCAACGTAACTTGTCGCCACAGATGCCGATTTCCCCCTACTAATTGTTGAATCTGGTCTATTTTCATGACCACAGAAAACAGAATATTCAACTTCCACCAATTCCCTTCGTAACCTTGTTAACGAAAATGTCAACTCCGTTAATCTGATTTTGATTAGAAGTATACACTATTGTTGTCTTTATCGACCACTGATTGGAATTTAATTGTTTGTTTAACAACTGTAATAGCTAGCTGATAATACCCTGATATAATTATATTGATGTAGATTTTCAGTACACCCAAAGATCTCGTGATTCGTATTGTTGGAGAAGCTCCAAAATTTAAATGAAGAAGAGAAGATTAATTACTGAAAAAATCGGTTTGAGTGGTATAATTGTTTTCATACTCACTATATTAGAAGCATGTTCACTATCAAAGCACACTTGCAAAAACATAATAGGCAACAAGAAATTGGCAAAATTGGCAAAATCTTCAATTTTGAAATGAATTTGCAGCATTTGGAATTCAAAGACGTACAAATTGGTTGAAGTCATTTGTTAAACACAATTTTCATAATATCTTCCACGGCCATATTTATTTTTTGAGCATATTATGTAATATTTAGTAGTAGGTAACTTTCTTCATTGTGCAAGTTTGAAAATCACTCACTTTGTCTCCACATACAGTTCAACTAGAGAAGTTTCTATCTTGAGATATTTTTAGTAGGTAGACATTCTTTTGCCATTTGGAAACATTTTGTTTTATTTGAAGTTGGTTTTTCATAAATACTACTTTTCACTTCCTTCCCGAAAATTTTTGAAAGGAATCTAAACTGTTTGTCACATACAGGTCTGGCTCGAAAGCTTTACAACGGGGCATCTTTCCTCTATCTAACGCCACCACTGTAAGGGGAACCCCTACTCATCCTAACCACTGACCCAAACTGTTCAATCTCAAAAATAATTACAATTCATACAATGGACTACAGAAACTCAAATGAACAATCCTGAATGTAGATCAATTATTCCATATTATACGTAGTATAAGAGAGAGAAAAACATAAGAAAACACAGTTAGTTCAAATACAGCCGTTTTTAGCTCACCATACTATGAAATTGAAACGATTTGTTTTGGATATCAACCTACACAAGAATACAGAATTATTGATTCGACATTCAATCTACCAAAAAGCACTAACAGCTGAGTTTCACAAATCAGGTCATTCATTCGCAACACGTATCCATTCATTTCTTCTTCCATTCATATCTCCCAGTTGTATTCCTCCCTTGTCTTGTTCTAGCCGTTGTTTGCATTGTCGCTACCCAACTTTATCTCCGTCCACACATATCTCAAGGACATGTTCTGTCATTTCAGGCTCCCCCATCCACATGGACAAGGCACTTCCGGTCCCAGGTTGAATCTGGCCAGGTAACCCGGAATGTTACCGTGCTCCTTGAATAGTTGAACTGCCCTCCTCGACAGATCCAGTATTCATATCCAACTGCTTCACAAACCCTGAAGAGCAGTCACCCAGTCATATCGCTATCCCATTCTCGCTGCCACTCTCCCGTGATACGTTCCTTCATTCTCTTTCTCTCATCACTCTTGCTACTCACTCTTATAATTCATGATATGCTATCTTTTCTTATGCCTTCAGTAGCCTCCTCGTGGGCCTTTTCATTTCCCAGGTTGTCTTTTTGATGACATTTTTGCCATATAACTTTGCTTCGTACTCCCCTTTCATTTACTGCATTTACGCGGCTCTGTCCGGGAATCCTTTCATTCTCTAGAACCCATTCACCCGTATTCCTTTCAAATGCCCAGACTATGCCCATTATTTCCTCGTCCATCCTAGCTTCGGCATTCACATACAACCCAGTCATCCCCTCGTCCTGCATCTCCTCCAGTAATATCCCTTGAATCCAGGGAAGTACCTTGTCTGTACGTTTTCTTCTGCTTTCATTCTCCCTCTCACCATTCATTCTCCACGCTTGGCATCTGGTCCCGGCTTCAAAATGAAGTGGGGCTATACCTGAGATCAAACTGAGCGTAGTCGACAGTGCCGTCTTATACGACCTACATGGAGCAGAAAGGAGAGTTTTCTTACTCTGCTGCCGTGCACCATACTCCTACACACTTGCACTAAATACATAGCTGCAGGTTTCGCTACCCGTTCGTATATGATTCTGTATCTCTTTAATCTTCAGTCTAATATTCCACACAGTTCATCTCCTCATTTTTTTCGTGTATGTAGCTTCTCCCTAACCTCTTTGTGGTCGTCTATGAACTATAATCCGGAGTTCACCACAATTCCCAAGTATTTTACGTTCATTATGATTTCAATCTCTCTCATTCATTCTTATGACCGGTGGTCCTGCCTTGCCCCACTTTCATATTTCTCATTCATTCAAGTCATACTTCCATCAAAATCAGCCATAGCGTCAATCCCAGACTAGAACTCTGTGGACAACCTCTGTTTACGATTTCAGAGACCATTCCACAGGTGACTGTTCTTTCCACTATTTAACTCATGCACTTCCTCAATAGTAGGTGCCCACACGGTATTAAAGGCCCAACCACAACCAGGCTGTGTCTCCATCCTCTATTATTCTCTTTAATCTTTTCCATCATTTTCTCCACAGCCATATTACTATATCCATTTCTCCTTTACAACCTTATTGGTTTGTATAGAATTTCAACTCGCTTTCACACCAGACTTGAATTCTACCATTGAGAAGCTTGTCCAACATCCATCCCGTGCCTGTCAGGAACCTGATAGGCCTGGGATTTCCATCCTTTTTTGGTATCCATAAGACCATTACTTCCATACCGCAGAGAGGCGTTAAATAGCCTCATCATGTATCCTCCCTCCCATTCAGTCACCCTTCGAATCACTTCTTTGGGGACCCTGTCGAGAAGCTGATCAGCTACTACCCGCAGCCACTAAATGACCCTCACCCCATTCCCCTCTTTCTTCATCGCTTATTCGACGCCTGTCTAGTCTCCCTGGTCTATAGCTTGATATACAGGGTGTTCATTAATCATGCGGCAAAAATTTGAGGGACTATTCCTTGGACTATTCTAAGGATATTTTATCTTTCGATGATTTTTGATAGGGCGCTTTGTTTAGAAGATACGGAGCCAAAAAGAATACAACTTTTCATTATCACTCTCAAAAGCGGTGATAGCTTCCGTTATATGCTCACTTTCAACAGTATATATCGACCGCACACTGAATATTGAGTCATGTCCAAGATACGGCTAGCGCTGTGTGTCAGAGTGAAGAGAAAGGGAAATCAGATATACTGGTGCTGTTATGCGTTACGTTACAAGTGGTACACCATCCCATTAGACGTTATCATTTCAAAAATTGAATAACTTATACTGAAGTTTCTATTTGGTTAACATTTCAGTTAACTCACAGCAGCAACCTAGACGAGAGTCTTTATAAATTTTTCGTTTTCGTTAGCCTACAGATGATGAAGCATACCATACCATTTCATATATCATGAAAGATACTAATTTCATGATGATATTTTAATTTCAGAGGATCCACTGATTATTTTACACAAGGCTTCATGTATACACCTCACACATTCGTCTGCCATATGGAGAAATTTTGTATTATTTGGAGTTGGTTACTCACAAATACTACTTTTAGCTTCCTTCCCGGAAATTTTGAGTGGTAATCTGAACTATTTGTCAAATACAGCTCTTGAACAAACTGTGAGTATATTGTCCAATTCCATGTGTGTTGGATATAAATGATATTCATTAGCAGAAAAAAAACTCATTAATACCATTTATTGTATGACTTTCACTATAAAGGGTTTTACAGAAACCGCGATACGTGTTTCGCTATACAATAGCTTTCTCAAGCGTAAAATAATGAGTTACTTCTGAATTACAACTATTTTATACTCTAACATATTACCTACTTTCTAATGAATGAATCTACTTGAAAAGGTCATGTATGAATTCATTAACTGTATGAATAAATTAAATTTTAGAAAGTACTGTAACCGTAAATATACTTTTCTTATTTGGAAATAAACATATTCAATAATGGCGAATTATTCTGTTCAGTTCGAATGTTCATGAGATATTGAGAGTTTTTGAATTTGTTTATTTTCATACTCTCCCACAGTTAAGTTTCAAACCTTTCTTCTGGAAATGGAGGAGACTGAATTCATGGTTGAACTCCTGCCCCTTCGTGATTAAATGAGTGGCGTATGTGGATTTCATTTGCCTATTCTGGAAACTATTTCTGTGTTCCTTTATGCGGGCTTTGAACGTGTTTTCAGTTTGACCTAATATAAAACCTCGGACATGACCCACATAATAATTTATACACTCCCGATTTTTCTGAAAGTGAACTTTCATCTTTGTTATTCTTAATGTGCATGCTTAAGTTGTTGGCCTTGAAAGCAATATTTACACCTTTGTTGGGCAGAAAATTTGAAATATTCGTTGGCACATCTGGAGAGGAGACCCCCATCATGTCACCAATGGAGTCAATCAGAACACGCAGGGCGCTCCACAGAATTAGGCCTCTGAAACCACAAGAACTGGCTTTTTTGAATGCGGAGGTTCATAGTGTTCTAACAGAAGAGGCTGACATCTGGCAAATTGGCACCGCCGTGTATAACGTCGTCCAATCGCTTTCCGAATCGAAAGGACGAAATCCCGGCCTTACGGTTCGGAAGATTGAACGGCGTGTACACAAGATGAAGGCTAAAATCACGTCGACGAGACAACACGCATCTCGTATACATTGTGTGATGGATTACAAGGCGGCCAATAGGCCTTTCACGCCCACAGTGCGGCAAATAGCCGCCAAACTACGACGTATTCATCACATCACCAAACAGTACTGTCTTGATAGGATACGAATGCTAGTGGCTGCTAAGAAGTCACTAGTGAGGCGAGCGAGAAGTATCGCGGAAAACTTTAGGTTCCGCGAGATACCTTCTCGCTTATTCCAAGAGCCTCCACGTGTTGTGGATAATCCGCCACCGCTGATCAGGTGGAATCCTTCTGGAAGGATATCTATGAATACCCGCAGCCACTCAACTTAGACGCTCCAGCCCTAGCGCAGTTCGAAGATTTCAACAGAGAGCTTCGACAGCCTGAGTTCAATGAACTGCACAACCCCATAACCCCAGATTACGTTCGAAGGGCCCTTGTGGATTCCAAAAACTTTGCTGCTCCAGGCCAAAATGGTCTGAACACTTATTGGTTTTTAAGTACCCACCGCCATCTGGTCAGAGTTTTCAACTCATGACTGGACGGAGAGCAGCCGATTCCGGATTGGTTTGTCGAGGGGCGGACCGTTCTTATCCCTAGAAGCGG
>WOGM01000175.1:0-15598 GCA_015342125.1 Leptinotarsa haldemani | reverse complement strand
AGCGAAACACGTGTCGCGTTTTTGTAAAACCCTTATACTGAAAATCATAGAATATACTGTATTGATTGGTTTTTCAAAAACACTTTTGCCTAAATATCACTGGTAGATTTCATTTATACGAAAGGGTTTCGGGTTTGACCCCATTATCAAATATCGGTTGTATTAGAATTTTAAGGTATGCTGCAAGGACGGGTATTTGAGAGACAGGCATTTGGGCGAACCAGGATGTCAACACAAAATTCCACCCTGAAAATTCTTGGGGTTGTTAAACTCATAAATTCAAGAGAGAAGACCTACATAAATCGAGTTGCTCGTTTAGGCGTAGATGTTTCTGGTTTTTAATTGATTTGTTAATTTCCATGACTTTCAACAAATTCATTTTTTTCCTTTATCACATATGTGTAGCATTTTTAGGTTATCTTCATTTATCTTGTGATTCGATTCTTGATGATGTTCGTACATTGCGGATTTTTTGTACAAACAGACGTGTTCACGCAGTCTTATGTAAACATTTCTTCCGGTTTGGTCTGTATATACTGCAGAGACGTACTGGTTGGTTTTGATGGTTCAAACAGACAAATTAATCAATTTTGAAACTTTCTCAATAGTCTGCATATCATAATTAAGTTCATAGTAGAAATCGAACAAAACAAGGAGTTTAACTTCTCAGATTTGAATATTTCAAGAGATAATAATGGTTTTCAATTCAATATCTAGACCTGAGCGGGTCCTAAAACCACCAGAACATTTAGAATATAAGTAGTTTTTCTTATTCATTTACATATTTTTATTAGGGATGAGTGAATATTTTTTTAGGGAGGAGATGTAATATATGTTCTTATATTTTTATTACACACTGTACAAGGCAGCATAAAACTGTTTTTGTGTTTTAGAGTCAGTTGAAAATAAAGGCGTGTGTTAGACACTTCGAGTATCATATTTGTTGTTGTGATTTCCTTCAAATTAAGGACAATATATCACGCGTTATCCCGTTATCCGTATTTAGGACAGTGATTCATAGAGCAATCCCTTTACCGAAAAAGAATTTCCAAGATGAAATAAAAATAATTAAGCAAATTGCAGTGACCAATCAGGTACCAATTTTCCTAATAGAAAAGATAATATCTGGTGAAACTCATAAAACACTCTTGAGCAAATTATACCCAACTGCCAAGAACACAATATAGTCAAGTGCAGTAGCATCAATTACTTAGGTAAACTTTCAGAAAATATTCAAAATTATTTCTCTCAATACAAAATATCAACAGCTATCACAAGTAGTAATTATATAGGTAGAACCCTGTTTAATGCAAAACTCAAATGTGATAGAATGAAAAAATCAGGTATATATAGAATAGAGGGTGGCGAATGCTCTGCAGTATATAGGCCAAACCGGTAGAAATTTTGACATAAGACTGCGTGAACACGTCGGTTTGGACAAAAAATCTGCAATGTACGAACATCTTCAAGAATCAAATCACAAGATAAATGAAGGTAACTTCAAAATCCCACATATCTGTAATAAAGGGAAATAAATGAATTTGTTGGAAATTAAAATGGGAATTTAAATCAATTGAAAACCAGAAACATATACCCCAAACGAAAAACACGATTTATGTAGGTCTCCTCTCTTGAATTAATGAGTTTAACAACCAAGAATTTTCAGGGTAGAATTTTAAATTGGCATCTTGTTTCTCAAATACCCGTCGTTGCAGCATACCTTAAAATTCTAATGAAACCGATATTTCAAAATCCAGATTTCAGTTTTATATTTGATAATGGGGTCAAATCCGAAACCGATCGTATAAATAAAATCTACCAGTGGTATTTAGACAAAAGTGTTTTTATTCATTTCATTTAAGTCAACTGATACTCTATAATTTTGAATGAGTACTAAATAAGCTGAAAATAGTATCTTCCAGTACAACGAAAATATATTATGATTTCCGGCGCGTTATTACCATATTCTTCTGCTATTTGAATAATTATCAATCAATAGATAATTAATAATGAAGTCATGCGAATATTTCAAATAAAAATTTATTCAAATATTTTCAGTCATCAAGTTACGAGGGTTACAGTTTATTTAAAAGAGCGACATGGATCTCAAAAATTTTAAATTACCGTTACTCATTAGGTTGTGACTTCTGGTAGACCAAGTATAAATAAGTAAAGTTTCGTTTAATTTTCACAATCATAGCATATCTTAATGAAGTATATATTGAGTTGAAGCAATTTTCGGAATTCTGTCTTTTGAAGATAGTGAGAGCTAGATAAAAAAAAAAAATGAGATCAGATAAACTATAGTTTATCTTCAGAAAAAGTATTCTAGATTTTTAACAAACGTGAAAGTAATTGTTGAAAAATATTCAGTTAGATTTAAATTGTTATTAGTGTAATAATTTAGCCGGGAATTTTAGTTCGATTACATAATTGTCTGCATTGAGGTTATTGATTATCATGATATTAAATAAATGAAAATAATTAGTTTGCAAATTGAATTCAGCGAAATTGAAAGGGAAAATAACATGATTTATAGTTCCAATGGCACATTATTTGCGTTTACTGAATAGTGTATTATCAACTTTCATGTCTGAAATAACACTGCCACCCTTTTTCGAAAGCTTTAATGTAACTGTTTTATCAACCGATTTAATGATTCAGTTTGCACTCGTGTCCTTCACTAATATAACTTTATTCAATGAATGAAGGAAGTTCTTCAAGAATTTCTATGATTTTGATCAAAGAAATAGTTGAAATATTCAAGAGGCAATTTAGTTTTAATAGTTCAGTTCACAAGTGAAGCTGATGAAAAATGAAGATATTGATCTGAAAAATACGTGCGATGGCTTATTTGATCCGGAATGATATCTAACGAATTCAAAAAACAACAGTTTCTTGTGGGATTTTCAATAAATAGTTTTACAAAGAACGCAATACGTGTTTCGCCATACAATGGCTCCTTCGGGGGTGTATTCAGAAAAATGTTTTTTCAGCACATAAAAATTGCAAAAGTTATAAACAAATTGAGATAAAAAAGTATATAGGTTTTCACAAATATTTGAAGAACTATGAATTATTGAGAAATTTGAAAAAAAGTTTTCGAAGTGGAGGAAATTAAAAAAAATCCACGTCCCGATTATCTCTATTTGTGATGCACTGTTTGGAACCTCTGTTGTAGTGATGAATATTACTAGAAGGAAGATTCTTCCTCTTGTAGATGAACACTTGGTGATCGAAACACGTGTTGAAAATAACGGTTTCATGTTGGGTTGAAACTTTAGTAATATTCTATCTCTATTATTTATAATTTTAATTCAATGCCAAACATAGGCCTCCGCAGGAACATTTGGAAACGTAAGCGGCTTGTGAGCAGGCACGTCACAAACAAATTTTTTTCAACTATCAAATATTGATTTGAAAATTTATAAACATTAGAGTGTATTCTGAATAATAAAAAAATTGATTTCCGTTGAAAAACAAAATTAAAGTGGATTATCGAAAAAGCTAGGTTCTTAATAATTAGGTAACAATATTTTACCTGATCTGTGTCTCTATTGAAGACCACAAAAAAAAAATCGCTTCGTGGGGCTCTTTTTATCAGAGACCATGTTATGAAAGTTTGAAAAAAATTGGTCATTATATTTTTTTATGGTAACGAAAAATGAATAATAGATGTATTGGTAATAGAGATATTTGGTAAGTTGAACAAAAATGTTTAGCACCATTTATTCATATATTTTCAATAAATAAATAGACCTTTTATTAAAACAACGATAAAAATAAAAACAACAATAAAATTAATTGGACTCCGGGGCGATTTCTTTGATTCCAGTGGCGCATTTGCTATTTCAGCTGCAGGAAAACCCGATCTAACAATGTCCTCTCTCTTATAAAACAAAATGCAATGATAGATGAATAGCCAAATTATTTTTAAATAAAAAACTGCATCGATTGCAGAATAAATCAATAAATGACATCTTCTTAAAAGTATGTTATCATATTTGCCTTATTTATTACACTACAGGTGAAAAAATAGTGAAAAATGTTGAAGATGCCTGTTATTTTTATTAACAAATGCTAATAACAATTGAAAAAATCTGTTTCAAATCTGTTTTTCCATTAACCAGCTGATTGATAATAGTTACGAATTTGTTGAAAAGCTCATTTGGAAGATTCATCAATTCTCTATGAAAATCAATTCAATGAATATGAATATTTTCAATAGTTACAAAGATATATTAATTTTTCAGTTCACAAATCGAGAGGTTCATACAGCTTTTGTAGCACATAATTCTCAAAAGTACAATAAGAAATAAAGAAAAATTTCTCGAAAGTTTGAAATAACGATTATTTTTGTAAATTCTAACAGTTCGAAAAAAGATATATTACGGCTGGAAATCTTTCCATAACAAATTGTTTACTTGATAGACAATAAAATCGAGAAACAATAGAATAGATTTTTTGATACTTGCATAGTCTATTTCTTTATGAAAAAATTCATAAACAAATATTTTTTGTACAACTTATCGAATGTATCCATTTGATAGTAAAATGGAAATATGATAATATAAAAAAATTAAAATAAACAAAATATTGAGATTTTTTAACTTCTACATCGTGGTCTTATTAAGTACACTGATAAAAAAAGCTCCAAATAGCAGAAATTGTTTTGAAAAGGTGTTTAAATATTTGCAAATTATTATTGCAAATTAGTAGTCACCTAACTTTTTTAATAATTCATTCCAAGACTCTTTTCTAACGAAAATCAATTTTTTATAATATTCAGAATACACCCTGATTTTTATAAATTTCTCGATCAATATTTAAGAGGCCGATAATAGGTCGCGAAGGTCTATTATTGTCGTTGAATTAAAATTGTAAATACTAAAGATGAGAGTTTCGGGAGGTAGAGTGTTTTTTAGAAATTCACTTCTCTTCACATACTTTAAAAAATATGTATTCTTCATAGTTTCTTAAATATTTGCAAAAACCTCAATGTCCTATTTTCACACCTCAATTGGTTTATAACTTTCACAATTTTTATGTCCTAAAAAATGGTTTCAGCACATTTTTCTAAATATCATTCTAGACTCTATAGTGGGATCTTTTACAAAGCTCCACGTTTCGACAGCTGTCAAACAAAATATTTTCGGATAGATTTAAAGATGGGGAGCAATTGCATGATTTTTGAAATCAGTACTCAATTCCCTAAGAGTTCTTCCTGTGAAGACATCTTAAATACTTAAACATAACCAGATGATATAGATCATCTCAAAGCTATTTGCCGATAGAATTTTTGGAAAGCTGTGTAGGAGTTGAAAAATGAACTAGATTATTATTTAGATAAGAAGAAGATAGTGTGTAAGTAGATATGAAATGTTTAATTTTTGAAAATAATTCACGAAGGAAAAGTCACAGGATTTTTTTTCAACGGTGACGTCTAATCTTCTGACCATTTTGTAATAAAATGAGTTCCAGAACAATGATTTTCATGAATAATAATCCAAAATTGATGACTCTCGGCTTAACCAAGTCCTAATAACCTCTACAATGTTTTGAAGCGATTTTTGGGAAACTACTGACGAATAATGGAGAATTGAAGTTCTATTGGATTGAGTACCGGAATCCCTTGAAAATTATGTACTACATTATTATTTGCCCTCCCATTCTTCATACGTAAAAATATACGCCGGTTGAATCGCGAGGGTTATTTATATCCCTTGAAAATGAATTTGACGTGTTTCATTATTTTGTGAAAGGAAGATATGGGAAGTGGAAATTTCTCAAATTGATATCCTTCATGATAATAATAATAATGATGCTTGACATGAGGTTTTTTGCTCTCTATGAGATATGATGACTTTTCATAGTTCAAGCGATATGTACCTACTCGTTTTGGCAATACATCAAATGAAAAGATTTTTTTTAATTGAAGAAGTTATATTTTTAGGAGTGATAATTTTTGGGAAAGAAAGTTTTTGGCTTTCTGCTACTCCATCGCGACACAAAAGAAAGTCCTCCTGAAACAGCTACTTTCATATAAACATTGAATTACACGAAAGAAAAAAATTATTTCGAAACAAATACTTCTATATGAATACTGAATTATACAGAAGATATTGTTCTTTACTCAGTTTGTATTTCAAACATTCGTTGTGGAATGAAAGTCAGATATATCATTCACATGAAGTTCTACTATAAATGAATGGTAACAAATTGCACTTACATGGAACACTGTCATCCTCACTGGTATATGGACGGAGACGGAGACAGATTTAATATCTAAAACTTGAAATATTTGTACAATTTCTAAGGTCTTTTGTTAAAAACAAAATTAATAAATACGATAGGTAACTAATGACTTGAATATTTTCCACTGTGAAAAATACTTTGAATTTACGCAGTAACCTACGGAGGTTTTCAGAAATATTTGCCCCTTCTACAGTGTATAAAGTTCACCATGACAATTTTCATTTTTTTTTTTCGGTTGTGAACGGTACAAATACCCAAAGAAAGTTGATGATAATCCTCTTCGGTACTGCCAACAGAAGAAGTAGGAGGATAGGAGAGAATAATTTTTGAGAAAGAAAGGTTTGGCATCCAAAGGAAGGGAGATAGTATATTTCCGACTAAAATCTTCACAAAGATGTGTAGATTATGCAAAAAACTAGACGGAAATAGAAAGTAAAACCCCTTTCGAAACAACTACTTTCATATAAACACTGAATTAAACAAAAACAACTTTGGAAACAATTACTTTATATGAGAATTGAATTATACAAAAACACTTCTTTCTAATTAATTTGTACCATAAACATTCGTTATTGAATGGATATCATTTACAGGATTGCTTGACACACTATACAAGTATATATGCTGATACTACATATACAGGGTGTTTCAGAATTCGACGGACAAACTTATACCACGTCATTCCTCTTGCAAAATGATGAAAAATGAGGTAGGACATGAGTGTCCGGAAATGAGCCGTTTCGGAAATACAGGGCGTTGGAGTTGCAAAATAAAAATACCCTTTTCGTCGTAGCTCCCGGACTAAATGGAATAAATCAATGAAACTCATCAAATCGATTACGAGCTGGATTGTGCTTCCTCCAGTGGTAAGTTTGCTTCAGTATCAGTAGCCAGTGGCGTTCCAGCGGGGTAATAGCTTATATTTCCCCCCTTATTTTTTACGCCACTGACTTTATGTCCACAACCGTCTTTTTTTTGAATTCCTTGATCAATTTTACGTAAAAAACGAATAAACATTCACTTTGAAAAAACCAGTAGTTTTCGAGAAAAATTGAGTTGAACTGATACGTGCATTCTTATATGGGAATAATCGATTAAAATAATCGAAATTCCAAAACCAAAATTATTTGAACTCTTTTATGATTTTACCATTAATTTAGCGCTTGCAAGTGATGGTAATTATTGTGGGTTTTCTATCATCGTACCAATTTTTGTTATGTTTAGCATATTGTAATGACAAATCATAACTCTTGAGGCTTATTTTCGTGCTTGTCAATAGATTTCATTGTTGAAATGTTTTCATTGTTCTCAGATCTTCGAGTGACTTTGTGATCTGAAAAAAAGTGACCCCAAATAAAATTTGCGATCATTCGGAATCTCGACTGAGTTAGGCTCCAATAATCCTAAAATAACACCATTATTCTGGATTTTGGGAAAATTATTTTTTGTTCACAATTATCCTGTCTTTCCCATTCGTGAAATCACACTTCTCTTTGTAGAATCGTAAATATCTTGAAGAATATTCATTAATAAGAAAATGAAAAACATTCTCAAAGTATACAGTGTTTTCAAATTTTCACAGATGAAGCCGAAAAACAAAATTTTACCAGTAGACTCTAATTATACGCCTGAAAAAAAGAAATGTATTTGGAAGAAGTCAATTTATTTGAATAACCATCTGATAAGATCTTCGCTAACTCTAGTCAGTAAATGAAGTTTTTTAAATAAATGAAGAAATGGAAGTTGTCTATTTACAGCTAATTACATAACTCTTAGTTGGATGTCGGTACTCATAATTCATCTTTGAGTAGAAATATCATGTTCAAAATATACCTTCTCTACACATATTTTAGATAATGTGATAAGAAACAATACTGTTGAAATTCTAGAACAGTGAGTCATAAACACGAATTTCTTTTTGAAATTTACATTGAAAATTCAAATGTGCTTTTGAATAATAATGAGAACATCTGATGAATAATCAATAGGGTAATTGTTCGAAATTTTTTCCGTCAACACTTATACACGATCTGCAACGGCGCAACATAGAAAATCGCACTTTTTCAAATGATTCTAAATTTTCGGCAATCGTTATCGATGCAGCTTGAATGCGGGCGACTAATTCTTCTTGGCTTTTTGGTTCTGTTTCATAAACCAGTGACTTCATATGACCCCAAAGAAAATAGTCAACAGGATTCAAATCTGGTGATCTGGCAGGCCATTTGTGGGGTCCACCTCGACCAATCCAATTGTCACCGAATTTCCGATTTAGGTACTCTCTAGCAGCTAACGAAAAATGAACAGAAGCACCGTCGTGCTGAAACCACATTCCATTCCGGATATTCAGAGGAACATCTTCTAACAATTCAGGCAATACTTCTCCCAAGAAAGTGCTATAATTGTCCCCATTCAAATTATCTGGTAAAAGATAAGGACCAACTAAACGGTTTTCTACTATTCCTGCCCAAACATTCAATGAAAATTTTGTTTGATGGCCATGAGGATGAATAGCAAAAGGATTTTCCTCGGCCCAAATATGGCTATTGCGAGAATTGAAAATACCTTCCCTTGTGAATTTTGCCTCATCAGTGTATAACACTTGCTTGATAAATTCCGGATTATTTCTCCACATACTTAAAAACCATCGAGAAAATTCAATTCGATCTGGATAGTCCTCTGGTTTCAGTGCCTGAACTTTTCTCAGTCGATATGGGTATAACTGCTGTTCATGCAAAGTCCTCCAAACAGATGATGAAGACACATGCAGCACTCTAGCTATAGATCTACTACTTTCAGACGGATGTTCAGCAGCATAGTTCAATATCTCCTCTTCTGTGATATAATTTCTTACAGTTCTCTGTATACCTGCATTCCTTCTGGTAATTAAAAAACTTCCTGTTTCCCTGAGTCTTCTGTCCACGTTTTCGAACGTTTTGAAATTAGGAATTCTATTTCTTCCAGGAAAATTTTCACGATACATTCTTTGTGCCAACCTTCCATTTCGTCCCGATTTTCCATAAATAAGGTGCATGTCCGCTAACTCTTCGAATGTAAAATTCATTTTTATTATACGAAATACACAATCAAACACTTTCTGACAGCTAAGTTAACTTGGAAGTGTCATACGAATCTCATTTCATTTCCACAGCCCCCTAACAAATTTATTGTTGTCAATGAATAAAGTAATCCTCATTGCTTAGGTGGATCAAAGATTGTTATAAGTCACGTGAATGTATTCTGAAACTATTCAACCAGTGGCTGAAGAACTCGAGAATATCGGTACAGTTATCTAACAAAACTATAATAGATATGCCCAGGAAACATTGTAGATGGCTAAGGTTGAAACAAGTAATGGTATTTTGGTTAATCGATAAAACTTGGATTTTTACCCAGTGAGAGAAGATAATTCGATAAAACATTCTGAGTTCAGTTTTGCCAACTATTCGTAATTGTCTTTGAAAATCGTTTGGATGGAACATTTTATTAAAAAATAAATCTCGAGGTAAAGCCATTCAGTAGGTCTGCGGGCTCACAACATATCTGCAAAAAAAGTTGGTAAAATGGTAGAAAATCCGCAATATGTTGCCGAAGTGAATAATTTTTCAAGCACACAATGAATGGTAGAATGATGAAAGAGTTCAAATAATTTCGGTTTTGGAATTTCGATTATTTTACTCGATTATTAATATTCCCATATGAGAATGCACCTATCAGTTCAACTCAATTTTTCTCGAAAACTACTGGTTTTTTCATAGTGAATGTTTATTTGGTTTTTACGTAAAATTGATCAAGGAATTCAAAAAAAAGACGGTTGTGGATATAAAGTCAGTGGCGTAAAAAATAAGGGGGGAAATATAAGCTATTACCCCGCTGGAACGCCACTGGCTACTGATACTGAAGCAAACATACCACTGGAGAAAGCACATTCTAGCTCGTAATCGATTTGCTGAGTTTCATTAATTTATTCCTTTTAGTCCGGGAGCTACGACGAAAAGGGTCTTTTTATTTTGCAACTTCAACGCCCTGTATTTCTGAAACGGCTCATTTCTGGACACACATGTCCTACCTCATTTTTCATCATTTTGCAAGAGGAATGACGTGGTATAAGTTTGTCCGTCGAATTCTGAAACACCTTGTATATAGAGTTGGTATCCTTGTTGAGTGGAGCGAGACGATGATGTAGAAAGAATAGCTCAACGGAAGTATCTTAATTGATTGGAATATCAGACATATTTCCGGTCGAATTTATCCTTCTTAACCTTACCTGGTACATTCGTCAAAAATGATAGACCGGCCATTTCACCTTCGTATGCAAATTCATAAAGATATACATTCGAAAATTTTGACACCAGTTCGGCGGTACGAATTCCAGGAGTAGTAAACAATTCCTCGCTGAGATACTAGAAAACAATATTTTTCAGGTGGATAAACACTATCCTTTAATTTTAAGGTTTACAAAGCGGAGTTCATGAAAAATAAATGCAACTATTACATAACAAAATTCATTATGAAGTTTGTATCGTCCTCATATGAGAAAATATATTATTTGACGATGTGAAAATATTTATGCCTGAAACTGATAATATAAATTTTATATCAATATCAAGTTTACAAGAATTATTTTGAAATAAATATATACACACTTCAATTCTCATTAGATTAATGAAATATTCACCTTTATAAATGCTCCAGGGTTTCTCTGAAACGTTCCTTTTGTATAAATCCTTTTATATTCCTCAGAAGCTTGTTTTAGATATTTTGCTTCCACGTTTAATAGTGGATTTATCATCAAACTTATATTCCGATCAAATATACTGCCTTCAGCTTCTATTTCCCTGAGTGTTACTAAAACCAAAAAAATACTTTCCTTCGTTCAATATCAAAGATGCAATATCACTGACCTATACACATACACACAGGGCGGTTGAATTATGAACAAAACTTCGTTATTTCACAAATAATAAACTCTCTACAAAAATTCTGAAATAGGTCAAGCTTTATTTTTTAATGCCGATTTATAAATGTATGTCCCAGAGACGTTGTGTCGTCGGTTTTGATTTTTAGGTCTTGTGAAACTTCATCTGAAAAGTATTTCAATGCTGCATTCAGTGATGATCATAATTTAATTGGTTTGTACTAAAATTATTATTTCACTTCAGTAAGGAAATCACTCCATATCAAAAAAAATACAGCAGTTAAATGAGTCATTCGAAATGCCATCCACTAGTTTCTTGACAATAAGCAGATCTACGGACACATTCCTCTTGCATATTGGGCATAACTTCAGGGATAATTTTGCTACTTTCGATCCAAATTCGATTTTCTCACTCCTGTAAATTCAGCATACACTTTCAAATTCAAATAAACTAACAGGAAAAATCCGGGGGCGTAAGATCTGAAGGCCTTGAGGATCATACCACCGGTACACGTCTATATACTAATCCTCTTTCTAGTAATAATAGTAATGATGTTTATTTCATAATATTGAATACATATAATCAAGAAGAAATGCAAAAATAAACATGACAAGCCACTGAAGCTCATAGAGTTTGTGTGTTAAAAAAAACTGAAACTGAAACAGTAAATTGAGTTAAGACGTTTTGTGTGTGATGTGTTGAAATGGAAAAATAAATAAAGATATCATGAACATGAATCAGTGAACAAATAATATTACAAACTAAACTTGTCGAGTTCTACGCTGCTAAAATGCCTTTATACTAGAACGCAAAACTTTTATACCAGAAAAATCGGGAAAGGTTATAGCTGTTTTATACCTGTGTTCCATTGAGGAACAATGATGAAAAAATAGAATCTCAAAAAATCGTCGGTGGATTGAAGTGATCTGAAAGGCTGAGATTCGATTTGTCCGAGAATAAATAATACACAAAAATGTTGCTCATTACCAACATATGTTGCAATTTCTCATCTTCACACTTTAGTAAAGCATTGAAGGAAAGTTAGAGATCTTAAATACAATACTTGCATGGTCAAAACTCATCTGAGATTTATTTTATTTACTTACACCATTAACTTGTCCCGTCTATTCAACTAACGAACAAATATATTGTTAGGCTACTGATCATCCGATTCAGGTCAAAAGAAGTTGGAAATCATCGACATCGAGTTGGAAGTCATCCACGTTGGCCAGGTTATCACTAGCCTGGCCAACGTCGTTCTCAAAGAAATAAGTACAGATGTCGCAGTCAGCCCAAAATCCACACCAAACAGTGACTTTTTCGGGGTAAATTGGACGCTCTTGGATCTCGAGGATCAAGGGGAGCTCGAAGAAATTGCAAAAGTTTTAAACAATTTAGTAAAAAAGGGGAGTTTGGCTTTTTGCAAATATCTCGGAAAATATTGAAGATATCCAAAATTTGAAAAAGATCCTTGAAGGGAAGGAAATTTCCTGAAAAAAAGTCCCACCTCCCGAAACTCCATAATCAATATTTATAATTTTAATTTAGAGACGAAAATAGTGTTAAAAACGGGAGATGCGCGCCCCGCACGCGCTGGCCGATATGGACCTTTGAATTATTTTAACCCAATGAATATCATTATTAAAAAAAATCTCATACGTTCTAGACACTTGAGTGAACGAAAATACATGGAAAAAAATTTTTTCCCGTTTTTATTTTATAAGATATACTTTAGTTAATTAACTAATTTTCACAAGTTTTCAATTTACATAAAAACCCTGATAATTTTGTTCACTTCTTGGAGCTTTTTTTGAAAGCCTTCAATAAAGATTCCCATTGGAAAAATAAAAAAAAATTCGATTTTCCAATTTATTATTAGTCAAAGTGAAAAATTCAATTAAATCAATGAAAAAACATTTTTTACAATATTCAAATCTATTCATTTTCCTCTTATTAGAAGTTACATTAAAATGATTTTTCATAATTTTTAGCTCTATTTGTTTGAAAAATTGTCATATGTTGTCATGTGTATGTCATATGTTGACAATGTTTCATGGTGTATTTCATCAGTTCGGACTTCCATTGTCTAATATAATATAAATTGGTTCGAAAACCCTGGAAAAAAATTACAAAGGTTAACCGATATTAACAATTTTAGTGAACAAAAAACTGGAATTATGAAGAGATAACATACAAGCAACAACCAAACAAATAAAAATTTAAATAATAATGAAATAAAATATCATTAACAAAAAATGAAAAATTAAAAGATTTCAAACCAAGTTATGTCACGACGTTTCGATTGTTAGGATCCATAATCGTCTTCGGGTGATAACTGGACTTATTCCTCCGAGATCTGACTATTAATAGGTCATTCGAGTGCTTCCACCTATTCCCTTTTCATTCTTTCCGTTTCATTGGTTTTGGCGGGAGATGATCGTTTGGCGGTAATTGGTCGTTTTTCGCTTGATTAGTGGTTTTCCTACGTCACGTATCTCTACGGATACCCTGCGAGTGCGGAGAATCATACATCGGTGAAACTAAGAGGCCATTGGAAGATCGCATTGCTGAGCGCAAGAAACACGCATAGCGAGGAGAAACCAGCAAANACCAGCAAATCAGGAATAGCAGAGCATGTTTGGACTCATCAACATAACATCAAATCATCCACAAAGAGGAGCACTGGTTTAGGAAAAAATTCAAAGAAGCTGCGTATATGTTGTCCAACAACGCATTTAGTCAAGCTAGCGTAGAGATCCGTGACATGTGGAAACCTCTAATCAAGCGAAAAACGACCAATTCGTGAAGGGGGCATAGGTGAAAGCACTCGAATGACCTAAAAATAGTCAGATCTCGGAGGAATAAGTCCAGTTATCACCCGAAGACGATAGTGGATACTAAGAATCGAAACGTCGTGACATAACTTGATTTGAAATCTTTCAATTTTAATTTTTCGTTTTTTGTTAATGATATTTTTTAGTTTTTATTTTTCAGCTTTTATTAATATACCAAGTTTTATTCGTTTGGTTGTTGCTTGTATGTTATCTCTTTATAATTTCAGGTTTTTGTTTAATAAAACTGTTATTATCAGTTATTCTTTGTGATTTTTCAAATTTTTTTCAGGGATTTCAAACCAATTTATATTAAATTAGACAATGGAAGTCCGAATTGATGAAAAACAAATGTATTGTTTATAAGATATTTGAAATTTTTTGGGGGGATTTTTATCAGTGATGGATATTATGATTTTTGAAAACAATATCGTTCCTTAAAAAAAGTTTATTGCTAGAAAATGCTTTTGTTGATCAACATTTTCTTTTTGCTACTGAATATGAATATTGAGAAATGATTTTTTTCAATAAAAAAAAATTTAATCTATATTTTCTTCATTTATTCAATAAACAATTCGTTTTCAACAAATTGATTTTTACGATATATTTTTTTAAATACTACAAAAAAAACAAAAACAACAATGTGTCATTTTTTGTGACACTTGTGACCCAGACTATTCGATTGGATTCTGCAAATGATTTATTCCAGAGCTTCTAGTCACGAATCAAGAAGAAATAGAAACATTTTATGATGCTTCAAAGATAGCTCAATAGCCATAGTTCAACGTGATTAGAATCGAGTCTCCAAGAATTGCGCAATTGCCAAGGCAAGTGCAAGTGAGACCCAGACAGGTCAGCGGAAGTGTACCAACTAGCTATACTAACAGCAAGCTTCCGACATCTGCTAGAGCTCAGCTCCCATGGAGCTCAGCTGCTAGAACTCAGCTCCCATGGAGTCGGTCTAGCTGCTAGACCGACTCCATGGGAGCTGAGCAGGTGAACATTTTGACATCGACAAGACTTGGTACCCGATCGATAACTGGATCAACTGTCGCCGTGATGTGGAAAAGTGATGCAAGCAGTATGACCTTTGCCTTTCGAAGAGAAGCCTATTACGAGTTGGCGTGACTATCAAGGAAAGAAAAACTCCTCGAATTCATTATAAAATGCAGGGCGACGGGTTGCCAGCAATCAGATGAAAAAAAGACTAATGAGGAAAGTTCGTCCCTAGGAAGACTTTTCTCTGCAAAAGTATGATTTAAATTGTGCAGAAATGTGAGCTGAAAAGGAAGCTGTAAGCAGTGAAAAATTAGCTATAAGAAAAGAGAGCTGTGACTGAGAAACTATAACGGAGAATCTCTGAAGTTGTGAAGGTAGCTGTGAAGGTAGCTGTGGAGGGAGCTATGAAGAAGCTATAAAAGGAGCTTAGAAGAGATGATCTGAAAGGAGAGCTATAAGCTGAAAAGGGTGCTGTATTCTTTACGAAAAAGAAGCTGTAAATAATATGTGAAATAAAATCTGTTTTTCCGTTAACCAGCTGTCGCACCCCTACGAACGACAAACCTCAGAAGTCGAAACTTGTGCGAGCTAAGGATT
>WOGM01000174.1:0-15508 GCA_015342125.1 Leptinotarsa haldemani | reverse complement strand
AAATATCCATAACTGCGGATTGTTTTTATATTAGATGCGGCTTTTCCAATTACCTGTCTCTATTTTGAAAGATGGAAGTTGAACTCGGTTTATCCTGACACAATAGGAACAGTTCATTCACACGTTTATTGGAAAAGGTGCTAGGAGTTCCAAAAATTGATGTTAGAAAAAAGATTAATTCATTTATATACATTCATTTGACAGAACTATGCAGCGTAAACGTAAAGATGGGCATTTTTGTGGCAGGATGAACGAAATTGCCGAAGAACACCAACCACCGTTATTGCTCTATGTAAAAATAGAAAAAGATATCAAACCAGATATACTTACATCTTCGGAACACTGAACTTCACAAGAGTATATAACATATTCCTATTCCACTATCATTACGAGTACTAGATCTTTTTTCAAACGCCGTTGTTGTGGATAACCAGAAAACAGTTATCTGCAGAATTTTACAGATTGAGTTATAGTTCATCGTGTATATTTATTGTGATTCGGTAATTTGACAAAACAATTGATGTCTTCTTTGTAGTAAATGTCACTGAAAAAATGTGTTTATGTCGATGATGTACGAAATATTGCGGGAGCATTGGATGAAGTGATTCATAAAGGCAGGAATTTTTGTAGGATCTTCTGAAAAAATATCTCGTCATGGCAAATCACATTCATACAGGTTGGTCTTGACACCTTAACCACCTCACCCTACGCCCTTCTTGCATTATAACGGTACATAATAAACGATTGCATAAGTCAAAGTTATTTTCCTGATGCATGGAAATGTGCAAAAATTATACCCTTATCAAAAAATAATCAACCACAAAATTTTAATGATTTAAGGTCAATAAGTATTATCCCGACATGTTCCAAAATTATAGAGAAAGTGGTGGAAAATCAAATGCGCCATTTCATTAATCGTTACAATATTTTGCCAGTTAGGTTTTAGAAAAGGTTACAGTTATGCAACAGCATTATTAGAGATCGTAGATGACCTATTTGAAGCTATAGATAAAAATGAAGCCTTTATTTTGATTCTGTTGGATTATTCGAAAGCATTTGACACCATCAATCATAAAATACTTTGTGCTATTACATTTTTTGGGTTCAGTGATGCATCAGTGATGTTGGTATCATCTTATCTAGATAATAGATTACAAAAAGTGCAGATTCATGATATTTCTTCTACTTGGAGAGAAGTCAAAACAGGAGTACCCCAAGGCTGCATTTTAGGTTCACTCTTCTATATTCTCTATACTGCCACATTCATCAATGAGATTAAATCTTGTAAATATCACATTTATGCAGATGACTCTCAATTATATTAATCTTTCAAATCTTCGGATATAGGTCAAGCAGTAACCGATATACATTTTTATTCAAATACGATTCCAAAAATATCCACAAAAATATCCACTTCCCAAATATTTTGGGAAGTGATAGCATCAGGGAAGAAGTAAAAACTACAGCTTGAAAATGGGAAGCTCTGAGATACAATTCAGACCGTATTCAAAAAATTTGCTCATTATTAAAATTGTTTACTCATCATTGAAACTCATATATCCCTATAGACGATATTTGGATGTAGATGTCAAGAAAATTCTATGTGATTCATTAGTTTTTTCTCATTTTAACCACTGTGACGCTGTTTATCATTCATGTTTAGACAAGAACGACTGGTGCCGCATACAAAAAGTTCAAAACTCTTGTATCAGGTTAATACCTATTTGGTATCAGAAGAAGGTTCAGAATTTCACACAAATTAGCAGATTTGAAGTGGTTGAATATGTTTAATCGTAGACGTCTTCATGCAATATGCATATTCTTTAAAATATTTAAATATAGGAATCCTCCCTACTTATACGAACATTTGTCTTATAACCTGAATTTGCGTAAAAAGACAGTGCTAAACATTCCTGTACATAAAAAGGATATATTCAAACGATCTTTTTCCTAAAATATCTCCTCCACAATAAATTATCTCCATAAATGGAAAAACAATTGTTTTAACATGTCATAAACTGTTTTTAAAAGTAGGTTTAAACAGCATCTGTTCAGCATTCAGAATAACTAGGTCCGCGGCGAGAACCCTGAAAAAGGTTTTAGCTATTCAAATATCTATATCTTTATATTACCATCTCTTTTCTTTCTTTTTTTCTTTTCTTTTCTTCAAGCCCTCATTTATTTACTTTTATACGTTTTTGGCATTGGTGGAAGAGCAGACGCGAATGCAAATTCGCGGTCTGAACCAAAAGCCATCTGCAATCAAATACAAAGTGTTTTTATTTTTCTGTCACTTGTATTTTGTTTTTTGTTATTATCTTGTATTTTGATGGGCAATAGTTTTTGTTTTCCACCGTAGTGTGCGCTAGTTAGGCCCTATCCCCCGAAGCCCCGATACATTCGGGAGGGCGCGCCAGCATTATCAACCAATGACCACTCCCCACACCGTGGGATAAGTGATCATTGGGTCCGAGAATAATGTGCCCTGAGCAATAACTGGCCCTGATATTCTCGATTTGTTGAAACCACTTGACAGTGTTTCTATGAATGCAACTTTTTCTCCATTTAACCGACCTTCTAACTCTTATAGTTTGATACCAATACAATCCCATTAAAAAAGTGGCCACTGTGTATAATGTGTATAATAATAAAACTAATAATCTCTGCCTATATCCATCGATATAAGGTGGCCTTAAGAATGCTATATTACCATCTACGGCACTCTTACGGTATTGACGGGACACCGGTGTTGCCCTACTCTCCGGGGAATATTGAATCAGTTGTGGGGAACGAGAAGTGTCGAATTTATTGGAACTATTCGTTCTCCACCCTCAGGCTCATACAAGCTAATAAGCCTGATGTAGTCCTTCTCGACCACCAGAGCAAAAATATATTTGTCGTGGAGTTTTCACCTCCTGGCGAGACAAATATTGTCAGAAAAGAGGAGGAAAAACGGATAAAATATCGAGATTTTCTCATTCGAACTCCGTAGAATCTACATCCAGATCACTCTGTCAAGAAGATTGTTCTGATTATTGGAGTCATTGGTGGACAGATGCAGAAGGCTGTCATTCTTGGCTCACTGCGTTTGCTCAGGGCACATGATTCTCGGACCCAATGAACACTTATCCCACGGTGTGGTGAGTGATCATTGTTTAATGATACTGGCGCGCACTCCCGAATGTATCGGGGCTTCGGGGAATAGGGGGTTAGCGCATACTTCGGTAAAAAATAATAGTACACCTTAGTCTACCGCAGTCGCGTGATGGGTATAGAGGTTCCTGACAAAAAGTTCAGAACCTGCCGCGAGGCGCCCGAGACCCTAATATGCAGCATATGCGGTCTATATCCATCGACATAACGCGGTCCTTAGAGTGCTATGTTACCATCTATGTCACTCTTACGGTATTGACGAGACACCGGTGATTCCCTACGTACCGGTTTGCAGCTTTGAGGCAGAAATCTTAGCCGGACAGATGCAGAAGGCTTGGTTCACTGCGCTTGCTCAGGGCTCATGATTCTCGGATCCAATGATCTTTTACCCCACGGTGTGGGTAGTAGTCGTTGGTTGATAATCCTGGCGCGCCCACTCGAATGTATCGGGGCTTCAGGGGATAGAACCTGACCAGCGCCTACTACGGTAAATAATAATTATAATAATAATGTCCTTGAATACAATGCAACTTTAACAGTGTGTTTGGAATCAGGCGATGCTGCGAGTTAACGAAAAAACTTCCAAATTTGGATGAAGACCATAAAAATATAATGGGGGTAAAGTAGAGAGCTCTGTTGCGAAACATGCTCGTGGGGAAAGATTTGATTTTCAATTATCAATATCTACACGTTTGATACGAAAACGGGGACTTAGGATATGAAAAAAATAATCGTAGACTGAAAATAATGATATATTTCATCTATAACTTTGCCTTGAGTTGCGTTTGACACCACATAACTTCAAATTACGATTTCACCGTGAAACCCTCTTTTAGCTTTTCGCCTATGAATTGACCTTGGAAGCCGCAACGATAATATCACTTAGGATCGCACGTCACATGACCTTGGGAATTAACCCGATTCTGGATTTTCTTCTTTTCGTGGACCATCAAACAGTTGCATCTATATATAGGTAAAAAGTCAGACATAAGGGCAACGGCAAATATTTCAACCCTGAATGTTCTTTCGGGCCTTATATATAGGTATATATTCAGAGTACATACGTTAAGATCTATATAAAAGTCTATGGCTAACAGATACCGCAGACGTCGTAATTCCACGTCATACCAGTGTATTTACGCATTCATATTATTAGACGTTCTCGATTGACGTTTGGTCAACTTTTGACATAAAACTATGATCTCTTTTTGGAGTGTTTGTATTTCCTCATCAATCACACCAAATACATATCATTCATACCAAAATTCAGTTGAAAGGAACACATTAGTCTGTCGATTTTCAGTCATCACCTCTCTCCCGGATTTACAATATGTGCTATTGATTTAATATATGGCATGTTCATCAAACCACTTTTTCACGTATGTTCAAAAAAGGATGTCAAGTTCAAAGTAACTGTGAAGACATTGGGGGGAGGAGAGTTTTGTGGAGAGGCTCAAAGCCGTCTTTATCAAAGAATATCAATCGTTTGAAAAATTGTTTCAAAATAAATGGATATAGCAAAGCCGATTTCAAGTAGACAATGAACAAGGCATTCAACAAGACAAGAATGATTACCAGTGAACCTCGCTCTAAAAGAATCAGCGTATATCCTCATATCTGGAGAAAATTGTATTTCGAACAGCTTCTTAGAAATAGACCGTACTAGACTACCTATCTTGAAGGAAAATTTGGATGGTGGCGAAATGGCAACAAACTGATATTGGTGAACATCTTGTAAGTATTACATCGAATGTTTCAGTTGTCAATCAACGACATTGACATAATTTCACATTTCAAAACTCCTTTGGCATCTGTCGAAGAAGTTGAGAAATGAATAATCATGAAAAGAATAACTGCAAATATCTTTGAATTTTTGGTTCATTTCTGAAGACGGAGGCAGATTTTGGCTTCCGAAACGTTAAGATAAGTATTGTACTATTTCTTAGCAATTTTTGTTGATTGGCAAAATTGTTGAATACGACAAGTTACTGATAAGTAGAACATTTTTCATTGTGAAAAATACTTTGATTTTACGCAGTAACTTATCGGGGTAAACTGAAAAGTTTGCCTTTCTACACATGTATAAAGTTCTCCATTATAATTTTAATATTTTCCTTACTGTGGAAGGTAAAAAATACCAAAAAAGGTCGATGAAAAGTAATATGTTTTCTTGTTAGATAAATGAGTTGTTTTATTCAAGGGCACTAACAGCTATGCTGGTTCCCGGTTTGACTCTGAGGGAAGTGAATATTACTGGAGTTTTTTCTCAACACCAAATCGTTATTTTTTGGCTCGACACGTGTTTCGATCACCAAGTGATCATCTTCTAAGAGGAAGATTAAAACTAGTCCTTAAAGCTAGGCTAATACTATTTATAGTGTAGGTATACCGGTATACAGGTAGCATACAGGTCTGAGGGAAATACTGGACCTTATAAATGTAGACATCTGCATTGCACCTCCTTAGCCTGACATTCTAATAGATGGAAGATGGAAATTCAGATGAAGACGAAGGGGAGATTGCAGATAACCTGAATGGTGGACAGCTCACAGCAGATGCATAATGAGATTCTCCCAAGAAGCCTCGAATGAGTTTCATTTCTGATCCGGCCGAGAAGACTCGAAATTGAATAGAAGGTGATATGAAATGTTGAAAAAGATCCATTTCATTACTCACAATTCAGAAATAAGTCACACAGAATTGTGTGAACTATATCATTATTTGGAGAGGACACACTTTCCAAGAACATATATATTACAGAATATGAAATCAAATAATTTAATAGCATACTTATAGTATCTGGTTATGATACATATAGTTAATAAACTTGAATCAAGTTGTTTATTGTTTCGTGATCTGCTTCAATTTTGGAAAAAGGACAGAGTGCAAAAGAGATGATACATTGGTTATATTGGAATACATATTAACGTGATCATGCAGTGTACCTCTGAGAAAATCTGGAAGCTTTCAGGAATAATTTTTTGTGAAGAGTAAAAACGGAAGACATTTCATTTCATTATGTTACTTCAGAGTCATCTAAATAGAACCTGTGAATTTTAAGTAATTATCACACATTTAATTTTTTTTACTCAACTATGAGATATTTTTCTCTTTCTAGAAAGCATCGACTACACCTTGTTCATTGGCTTGTCTCTGAGTTATTGAATATGTCTATTTAGTTTTAGTTCGGTCCTTTCAAAGAAAACTATTGTATAGCAAAATATTTAAGAACAAAACTCAAGCACTAAAGGGAAATCCTCAAGGCGCTCTAAGAGCGGTGCCTGTGCACATTGGATTTGAATCGCTGGAGATCAATTTCATTTGGAAAAATGTTCTCAGAAAATTTATTCCGCATAAACGCAGTTCTCCAGATGAAAGAATTCTCAAACAGTGAAGTTCGACGTGTACTGAGTTGAACCTCAAAACAATGAGCCGCCACAGCCTGTCGCGTATTTTTGATATGTACCGCTCTTGGTGGAATCAAATGTGTCAAAGTCACCTAAACACCTCCCGTGAAAGTATCTATAGAAAAGATACAAATCTTCAACCTGTCTTCGATGTTCCAGGTTATCAGAGTTGCACGTGATGTTCGCGCCTCCAATCAGGCGGATGGCTTTTTTCTGAATGGAATCCAGCAACTTCAGAGAATATTTGAGAGCAGAGCTCCATACATGAGAACAATACTCCAAAGAAGATCTCATCTTGAGCTTTAGAAAGCATCAAAAGTTGCTGAGGTGTACAGTTTTCTGGTTCGGAACAGTGTTCCAAGCTTTTGAAGCAGCCTGTGCAATTCCAACGACATGATTGTATATGTAGTATTAGTGTATGTAGTATTACTGATTTTCTGACAAATGTAATATATCATCACCTGATATAGTGGAATCAAATCAAGTTATACTTCAGTTTGATGATAGAATTAGCCTATAAATATTTCAGTTCCATACGAAAATTGACAGTTGTATTTGGAATTCTACTTATTTCATAGCTCTGTTCAGCATTAAAAACTTTCAAATTCAAAGAATCAATCATATACTAACAAAGATCAATGGAATTATAGCCAAAAAAATTGATCTATTCTTTGACCTTCATCCATTCCGCCTAATCTGATTTAACGAGCTGAGCATCTTTACACTTTTATCGTGACTCCAACAACCTTGAAAGTCATTGGCAATAATCCAAAAATAATACCGATTTATATTTGGTCCCGGATAAAGCCACGATGAATATCGTGCAATGGCCACGATGTCCATCGTATTTTTATCCAAGAAAGTAACTGTTTTCCGGCAGACACTGTCGAATTTCATTTCGAAATATTCAGTTTCTTGATGTGCATGTATCTCTCCTCTGCACAGAAATCATAATGAACTTGACAATAACTCTGAAAAGTGCAACTTTCATACAAAGGGGGTGAAATTAATATTAATAGTAAGGGATATTAAATCATATCAACTCAGAAAAAGTTCTTGTTGCGAAAATTCGAATAAATCCGGTGACTGGTATTGTAGAAAATGAAACCAACTTTTTGAAATATTTTTAGGCTTATGTTTGATATTTTTCATAGTATTTTTTCGGTAGCAAAATTAATAATCCAATAGAGGTTATATGATGGAATCAGCCGAGACTTGATGAAAATCCATAACTAATGTATTCTAAAAACACTTTATTGTGAAATTTTCACTAGACAGTTTTACTAAAACGCAACACGTGTTTTGCCATATAATGGCTTCTTCGAGCGTGTCTTATTAACTAATTCTACACATTCAATGCTGTATTATACAGGGTTATTCAAATTCGTTTCTGGGATCTCGTAAACGATAAGAGATAGAGTGTCGGTTAAATTTCGGCAAAGTTGCGTATTTCAAAGACCTATTCAATGATGTAAAAAAATCGAATGAAGCTCTTTTGGTTCTGGAGATATACAGGATAAAGTAAAATATCCCAAATTATTTTTTTGTCTATATCTTCTTTATTCGCAGATATATTGAAAATCTGTCTCCATTTTGCTATTGGCACTTGATGTAGGCTTTCAGAATATATCCATGAATCTTTTATACAGGGTGTCGTCTGACTTGGACCACCCCCATCTTCGAATTTTTAAATACGGACCTGTATTTTTTGTTGTAGTTTTTGGATCGTAGACGTTCACTTCATACTGAGACATTAAATTCAATTTTATATTTCGGTAATATTCGATTATAATTGTGTGAATTATTCCCTTTTAAATTACGGCCCTGGAAATTGGTTGACTGAGTTGATTGAAAACATAATAGCAACTTTCACGTCTCCCTATGTACCGTAGAGTTTTTCGAAAGTTTTTTTTTTCATTCATATTTTTTCCATTGCTCTGAGCGTTTTCTACAATGAATTTCGAATAAGAAAACTTTTTATGATTATTTGAAAAGTCAAAAATATATTTACATCATATTTACATAAAAAATATATTATATGTGTTTGAATAAGCAGAAAAAAAATGATAGCAATAATAACATCGGAAACGAACACTATAATTGTAATGAAAATTGAAATGAAGTAATTTATATAGGTACCTAAAAAATTATTGGCGCAATAAGTGTTCGAATAAGAGTCCTTACATTTCTAGACATTTTTGAACTCGGTTTTTCATATTATTTATTGATTTTAATACACTTATTTGCTGTATTGTTGCGAAATCATTCATAATCCTCAATCTCGAGTCTTCCACATTTCCTATATCTCTGCCAGCGTAAATCCTATTTTTCCTACGAATAATAATCTAAGTAAATTTATTAAAAACAATAAAGACAAAACTTCAGTGTCGGATAGATCAGGAGTATATAAGCTGGCTCTTGTCCAAAACTGTATATTGGTCAAACAGGAAGAACATTTTCCCAAAGAATCAAAGCTAATAGAAGTAGTTTTGTAAATAGAAAGACCAATTTCTCATTTGCAAATCACCTTTTAGCAAAAGGACATGAGTTCAATCATGAATACGATGTGATACATTTAGAAGTGAATAGTTTGAAACTCAATATTCTAGAATGTTTAGAAATCAATAGATTCAGGAATTCGGGTAATTTACTGAATGATCAATCAGAATTGAAAACTCTCCGTTACTGAATATTTTTTCAAATGTGGAAAATGGAACATAAGCTCAGGTAACTTAATTCATTACAAACTTAGGTAAAAAATCAGGTACTTGAAATGCAGGTACTAAATTGTAGAATAAGGTATATATTAACATTGAATGTGTAGAATTAGTTATTAAGACACGCCCGAGGAAGCCATTGTATGGCGATACACGTGTTGCGTTTTTGTAAAACTGTCTAGTGAAAATCTCACAATAAAGTGTTTTTAGAATACGTTCAATAAAGGTTAGTTTTTATAATTGTATTTAGTATATGTGTACTTTGCAAAAACACAATAATCAGACTATAAGTATAAGGTAGAAGTTTTCACAATTGCCATAACATCGTCATACGAATGTTTTGACCGATCAACCATTTATCCCATGAAGAAATATTCAATCTCGGAATGATCATCAAAAAACCCACAATTCATTTGAAAAATGGGGATTTTTCACAAAAATTCAATTTCAATGTTTTTGTATACCTGTTGATAAATTTTCAATTTGCATTTACAGGTTTCGGTCTTAAAAATTTGGCTTCCGCGGTCACCCGATTTCACTTCCTCAGATTCTTGCCTCTGAGGATAAATCAAAGTGAAGGTGTATAGACAACATGTGAATACAAAACAGGAGCTGAAAATGAAGTAAAAATGTATCTTCAGAGGAGTTGACCCGTAGGAAATTCACCGATCCATGACTTATCATTTGGTATTTGCGGGAACATGTTCTGCATTTCAAGTACCTGAGCTACTAAGTTTTTCTTTGATTTTTTTTAGTATCAAATATAAAGAGTTGTAAATGTGGTATAATATGAGTAAATTCGCAAATATTGTCTTTTGTATATTCAGTGCCTAATACATTTCGTTCGATATAATGAATCAGTTTGTTGCACGTTTCAAAAATATGACAATAGGTATATTGAAACTTTTAGGCTGTTCATCGCGTTCTAATAACGAGCGTGAAATAAATTACAGCCAAACAGAGAAAAAGTTACTTTGTTATTATTATGGTACTCAAAAACTTCATAATTCCTTATGTCGAATAGACGTTGATGTACAAATTCATCATGAACCGATCATCTCAATTATGAATTAACCAGTAAAATAGGATCGGTGAGATTATAAAGATTACGTTTGAAACTTCTGAAGCACTCATGGAATGTTTGTTATATTCCAGGGTAAATATTTATCTTGCGGAATTGCTTTCACGATCAAGTTTAAAATAAAATACATTATTGGGAAATACATTTTTTGGCTTTCTACTACTCCATTTTGATTGAAAAAATATGGAAATCATCCAAAGAAAGGAGGGAAGCAATCAATTTGAAATGTAATAACTCTATAATATATAGATGTATAGATCAAGCAAAGAATAAGTAACTTTCAGACACAAACTGGAAGAAAAAGCTCTCCTGAAGGAGCTACTTTCATATGAACATTGAATTACACGAAAAAAAAAAATCTTTCGAAACAAATACTTTCATATGAACACTGAATTATACTTCTCACATATAGTCAGTGGGCATACTTGAAGACTGGCTATAAATCAAATCGTCTAAAAGAACAATTGGTTCAGTCCATTCTCAACTCCCTACACTGTAGGTTAATGGACTGGCACCTATCAGAGAACAACTGATCTCCTGGCTAACTACCACGAAAGGCATTGGATTATATTCGACAGGTGTCAGTACAGGATTCTTTATTAAAGTTATTCCTGAATATGCTGTTGGCGATACAACTGCCGCAATTGATTTTCAATTATTGGAACACACTTGCAGACCGGTTTCGGGCTATTTGGCTACTCTTCAGAGGAAAGTAGTGTATATCATCAACATAAAGTCGATGATTCCCAATAATTGAAAATCAAATTCCTTCAAAGTATCATTTCTCGAACTGAATTATATAAAAAAATATTTCTTTACTCTGTTTGTATTCCAAACTGAGTAAAGGAAAGTGTTTTTGTATAATTCAGTGTTCGTATAAAACTATTTGTTTCGAAATAATTTTTCTTTTGTGTAATTCAATGTAGTTCAAATGAAAGTAGCTGTTTCAGGATGGCTTTTTCTTCTAATGTGTGTCTGGAAGTTACTTCTTTGCATGAACCGCACATCTATATATAGAGTTACTACATTCAAAATTGATTGCTTCCTTCTTTTCTTTGGAAGATTCCCACATTTTTTGTATCAAGATGGAGTAATAGAAAGCCAAAAACTTTCTTTCCCAAAAATTAATCACCCCTAAAAATATAACCCATTCAATATGAAATACATTATATTCCAATATGTTTCATATGGTGCATATGTTACGGGCAACTTGATTAACTGGGCATTATTAATAAGGACAGGTCATTATTAATAATGCCTAAGAGCGATGGGCAAAGTCATTAATGTATCACTTTGACCGGTCATTATCAGTGTTTGAGATAGCTTGAATTTATCACTTGGACCGGGCAGTATGAATAATTATCTACTTGTAACCGGGCAATGTGATGAATTGGTACACGGCAAACCTCGTCATAGCCAATTTCAAGGTAGGTTCAAAATTAGTCTTGCCATCATTTGACGGGTTAACGGAGATAGTAAGTGAAGATGACCTTGAGGCAATGTTAAAAGATGGTGATTCCGGTGAAGGTCAAAACGTAATTGTGGACAGAGTGGATAATGCCGTAAACGAAGTCAGCGATAACTTAAATGAAAACTCAGCCGCTGTTACTGGTTCTATTTCTGTTACGATTGGACCTGAAACTCGTTTCAAACTGGAACAACAATCTGACGATATTCAACAAAAAAAGCAGCAACCTACTGTGGACATAATAAATGAAAACCCTCGACCAGACGATCAAACAGCCTTCTGAACTGGAACAACATTCTGCCGATAGTCTACCAGAAAATCAGCAACCTACTGTGAGTGTTTGCATAATAAAAGCCCTATCAGGCTAGCCAGGCCAATCCAGCGAAATTGCAAAAAAAATAACATCAATTTGTAGCTAATTAGTTGCTAATTAGTTGCCAAAACAATGCTATCGTGATATCAAGGTAGCAAGGTAACTCAATGAATCATATACTTTCCCTTTGATCTTTGCAGAATAGTAACTTGCTATTTAGTTGATAAAACTTTATATAGCAAAAACTTTTTAAATATTTTTTTTTATTTTTTATAATCTTGCTATCTTGAAACTATTTTTTTCCTGGAATTAAAGATGTTCTAAATTTGTTGCTCACCAAGAGTAAACTTAAATACAGCAACAAAATAGTTGAAACCGATCGGCCGATTTTCATTTTTTTTATTTTTCACGTTCTTGCTATCTTGAAACGGGTTTTCCGCAGAATAAAAAGTGTTTCAAATTTGTTGCTCACCAGGAGTATACTCAAATACATCTTGAGTATCAGCAACAAATATTTGAAACCGATCGGCCGATTACAATTTTTTTTTCAGTTTCCTCATTCTTGCTACCTTGAAACTGCTTTTCTTTGCAATGAAAAATATTTTAATATTTTAAAATTGATCATCAGGAGGGTACTCAAATATACTCCAAAAATCAGCAACAAAATAGTTTGCCTTGATCGACCGATTTATAATTTTTTTTTTAAATTCTCCCTGTTCTTGCTATCTTGAAACCGGTGTTTTCTGGAATACGGAGTATTATGAATTTGTTGCTCACCAGAAGGGGGCGCAAAAACACATTGGGTATCAGCAACAAAATAGTTTAACCGATCGGCTGATTTTTAATTTTTCTTTCATTTTCCTCATTCTTGCTACCTTGTAACTGCTTTCCTTTGGATTGAAAAGTGTTTCAAATTTGCTGCTCATCAGGAGGGTCCTCAAATACACCTTAGCAACAGCAACAAAATAGTTGAAACCGATCGGCTGATTTTTGAATTTTTTTCTTTCTCCTCGTTCTTGCTATCTTGAAACAAAAAGTGTTCCAAATTTGTTGCACACGAGGAGTATACTCAAATACATCTTGAGTATCAGCAACAAACTAGTTGAAACTGATCGGCCGATTT
Source organism: Leptinotarsa haldemani (assembly GCA_015342125.1). Taxonomy (NCBI): domain Eukaryota; kingdom Metazoa; phylum Arthropoda; class Insecta; order Coleoptera; family Chrysomelidae; genus Leptinotarsa; species Leptinotarsa haldemani. The sequence continues at coordinate 2,246 of WOGM01000174.1, read as the reverse complement.
TATTTTTTTTTTATTTTCCACGTTCTTGCTATCTTGAAACTGGTTTTTCTCAGAATGAAAATTATTTCCAATTTGTTGCTCATCAGGAGTATTATACTCAAATACACCTTGAGTAACAGCAACAAAATAGTTGTTGCTGTTAACGAGGAAAATGAAAAAAGAAATTAAAATCGGCCGATCGGTTTCAACTATTTTGTTGCTGATACTCAAGGTGTATTTGAGTCCCCTTCCGGTGAGCAACAAACTCATAATACTCCGTATTCTAGAAATTACCGGTTTCAAGATAGCAAGATGAAACGCTTTTTATTCTCAGGAAAACCAGTAACAAGACAGCAAGATCGAGGAAAGAGAAGAAAAAAATTAAAATTAGCCGATTGGTTTCACCTTTTTTGTTGCTGATACTCAAGGTGTATTTGAGTACCCTTCTGATGAATAACAAATTTGAAACGCTTTTTATTCTCAGGAAAACCAATATCAAGATAACAAAATCGAGAAAAGAGAAAAAAAAATTAAAAATCGGCCGATCTGTTTCACCTATTTTGTTGATGATACTCGAGGTGTATTTGAGTACCCTCCTGATGAGCAATAAATTTAAAATAATTTTCATTCCAAAGAAAAGCAGTTTCAAGGTAGCAAGAATGAGGAAACTGAAAAAAAAATCTCAAGGTGTATTTGAGTATATCCCTAGTGAGCAACAAATTTTAAACACTTTTTATTCTGAGGAAAACCAGTTTCAAGATAGCAAGAACGTGGAAAATAAAAAAAATTTAAAATCGGTGGATCGGTTTCAACTATATTGTTGCTGTTACTCAAGGTGTATTTAAGTTCATTCTTGGTGAGCAACAAATTTGGAACATCTTTAATTCCAGGAAAAAACAGTTTCAAGATAGCTAGATCATGAAAAATAAAAAAAAAATATTTAAAAATGTTTCGCTATATCCAAGGCTTAGAACTAAATAGCAACTAAATATTCTGTAAAGATCAAAGGGAAAGTTTATAATTTATTGAGTTACCTTGCTACCTTGATATCACGATAGCATTATTTGCGATTTCTAGGAATCGGCACGAGCAAGAAAATCGTTGTTTTGGCAACTAATTAGCTACATATTGATGTATTTTTTGCAATTTTGCTGGATTCGCCTTACTAGCCTGATAGGGCTCATAATAAATGAAAACCCGCGAGCAGCCGACTGGACTAATGAAAAGGAAAATTCTGATAATAAAAAGGCTGCATATTTACTCAACACAAAATCAAACGAAATTCGGAAGCACGTAACGATGCTAAAGAATCACTTGATAAGCAAGCCGAAAAAATGTTGGCGCGTTCAAATGCAAAATTTCCTATTGCAGAAATAGGCCAAAGCGTTCGCGTAAGGATACCAAATTTAGATCGAGCCAAGACGGATAGTCGTAATATAATTGCTATTATTATATCTGTCGAAAAATAAAAACTTTACAAACTTGGAACTAAACACGGTATTTTAAACCAACTGCACTCCAGAAATTAGTTCACTGTGTAAAGAAAAGTTCATTAGATCGACGATGTTTCAAAAGTTGATATGTGCTCGAAGAGACTCTCATTTTGATGGACAAGGCTTCCAGCATTGTAACTGTAGTGGTGACTGCAATTCAGATCGTTGTAAATGCAAGAAATCAAACATTATTTGCAATTCTAAATGTCACAAAAGCTCATCTTGCAAGAATAAATAATTCTAAACTCAATAACTTTCTTGCGCAGTCCTTAATTATCAGATACTTCTGTTGAATTTTCTCAGTTTACTAATTTTTGAAATATTGTTCTTAAGTAATATCTTTATCAGAATAAAAGTAGGTAATTACTGATGTTGTTACATTTTTAACTATTCATTTTTTAACTATGTTCAACAGTTTATTTTTTGTTAACTTTTCATGAAAATTTTGTAAGTTTTTCTTCATTTAATAAACAAAATTCACTACAGTTCACCTATTTTATTACTTTTTCCAAGATAGGGTGGGCATTATTCACAATATCCTCTCATAATATCTCTCGTGCATTTTTTTGTTCAAATAACAACAGCAAATAAGTATACAAAAAGAATTTAGGCAAACGTTCATTGATTCAGTTCAGTTGCTTTTGGAAGTATTTCAACTCTACTGTAAAAATGATTTATTCCATTCCTGAACGAGTTGAAATTGTTGAACTTTATTATCAACATAATAGTTGTGCTAGACTTACTGCTCGTCTCTTTAATAACAATCATCCCGGG
>WOGM01000173.1:0-15728 GCA_015342125.1 Leptinotarsa haldemani | reverse complement strand
AATCGCCAAAAGTGATGGCGAGCGATGGCGCAGGTATAGACTCTCCCAACTAAATTACTATTGGATTAAAATAAACCCCTTGCCGGCCAGTGTCGTACTTAAAATTAGTTTTAATCATAGTAGCAAATGGAACATGACTTCTTTGTTATTTCTTTTCATATTTTATTTAGTATTATAGGTAGTAGTACAGTTCACTAAAATGTTATATAATGATACACTTATCCAAAAATAAACTTTAATCAATCACTATCTGAGTGTTATCTGAGTGTTATTTTCACTGCTGCTTGTGCTGCTATCGTTGATTTATAAACGCTGGATTTACCTCTATTTGAACGTCTATGAATGTTTCATTTTTTCCAATAGTTCGGCTCTATAAGTACTACATGTCGGCAATGTATTTGCCATTCCTCGGAAGTGATTTGATCAAACTCATGCTCCGCCACTTTCCTCGCATCTTCCAACTTGAAAGCTACATTCTTTTGGGTCACGTTGTTTTTGACAGTAGCCCAAATGAGTTCAATGGGATTCAAATCCGAATGGTAGAGTGAAAGTCGCAAAAAGTTATGTCCGTGTTCAAGCAGAGCTTCATCAAATTTGTATCTAATATGATGCTTTTTATTTACCCTGATAAACTCGTATAATTCGGGTTTGAGCATGTTAAGGGTGAACATAATGTTTTTTTCGTGCAGCCACTTCACCATGTCAGCCTTCCTAGAATTTGTGTTGGGGGCTGGATTAATTTGAATGTTGTGGTACGGAGCATTATTGGTCACGACTACCGAATTCACAGGTAAATTTGGGATTAACAGAATTCATTTCTGAATGATAATCCCTTGGTGTTGTGCCTGATTTATATATAAGCCGACAATTAGGTATAAACCCATGTCAACTCCTGCATGGACAATAATGAATCTTGGTCCCTTGGCAATATTTTTAAATAACCCTTTGGTTGAATTACCCGTCCATTTCTTAGAAGATGTATGTCCACTATAAAGGTATGTTTCATCAAGAAATACAATAGGTCGCTTTTGGCTACGAAATTTATTGATTTTTTGTAAATACTTGATCCTCAATGCTCTAATCTCCATTTTTTCTATACAAATTTTTCTAGTATTTTCAGTTTGAAATCTATTTTCTTTATAATTCTACGAAGAGATGTTTCAGAAGCCACAATTCTCAAAACGTCATTAATTTTGTGTTGGAACTTTTTTACCATAATACGACATCTTTCCGTCTTATGAAATTCGTAAATAATCAAATTAGTGAAAATTATTTTTAAATATAATAGCAGTTTTATCCTTCTCTGACTCTTCATGAAAATTTAAATCATTGGACTCTTGTTACATTTAAACTACTTATGTACCCTAATACAGTTCCCCTATCCTAACTGGTCAGCAACGACTATACCCTTCTACTATATACAGGGCTATTCAAATTCGTTTCTGTACATGGGGATCTCGTAAAAGATAAGCGATGGAATGTCTGTTAAATTGTGGCAAAGTTGCGTATTTTAGAGACCTATTCAATGATATAAAAAATCGAATATAGCTCTTTTGGTTCTGGAGATTTACAGGAAAAACCAAAAAAACCCAAATTATTTTTTTGCCTATATCTTCTTTATTCGCAGACATATTGAAAATCAGTGAACATTTTGCTGTTGGCACTTGATGTGGGCTATCATATGTTCATGAATCTTTTATACAGGTTGTCATCTGACTTGGGCCACCCACATCTTTGAATTTTTAAATATGGACCTGTAATTTATGTTGTAGTTTTTGTTTCGTCGACATTCACTTCATACTGAGAAATTAAATTCAATTTTTTATTTCAGGATGCTTCGGTATATTTGATTATAATTGTGTGAATTATCCCCTTTTAAATTACGGCCGTGGAAATTGGTTGACTGAGTTGAATAAAAACACAATAGCAACTTTCACGTTTGCCGTAGAGTTTTTCGAGAGTTGTTTTTTTTTCATTTTTAGGTACCTATTTATATTTTTTCTATTGCTCTGAGCGTTTTCTACAATGAACTTCCAATAAGAAACCTTTTTATAATTATCTGAAACATAACTACATCAAAAATATATCAAATGTGTTTTAATATTCAGAAAAAGAAATGATAGCAATAATAACATCCGAAATGAAAAATATAATTGTAATGAAAATTGAAATGAATTAATTTATAGGCCCAAAAAAAATAATGGTGCAATAAATGTTTGAATTGGGGTCCATCCATTTCGAGACATTTTTGAACATACATAGGGAGACGTGAAAGTTGCCATCGTGTTTTTATTTAACTCAGACAACCACTTTCCAGGGCCGTAATTTAAAAGGAAATATTTCACCCAATTATAATCAAATATTACCGAAACATCCCGAAATATAATATAAAATTTGATTTCTCAGTATGAAGTGAACGTCTACGATCCAAAAACTACAACAAAAAAATACAGGTCCGTATTTAAAATTCAAAGATGGGGGTGGCCCAAGTCAGATGACACCCTATATAAAAGATTCATGAACATATTCTGATACCCCAAATCAAGTGCCAATAGCAAAATTTTCACATATTTTCAATGTCTGTGGATAAAGAAGATATAGGCAAAAAAATAATTTGGGATTTTTTGTTTTTTCCTGTATATCTCCGGAACCAAAAGAGCTATATTTGATTTTTTACATCATTGAATAGGTCTCTAAAATACGCAACTTTGCCACAATTTAACCGACACTCTATCTCTTATCGTTTACGAGATCCCCGTATACAGAAGCGAATTTGAATAACCCTGTATATATGCAGTAAAAATGAGTGAAAAATAATGAAATGAACAAATACATTGACGAAAGAAAGTTAAAAATGTATGGACTTTTTTGGTTTGACAAATGATATTTGTCCTTTGATATTTTTTTATTTGTGATAATGGCGTCAATACCTGAGGGTTTTTAATTAAGGTACATTAATGAATTGACAATTTGCATCAGTGCTACTGTCTAAAAGCTGACGAGTTTAATCGTGGCAGACATTCGGTCAGCGATGAAAGCCTTGAAGGTCGTCCATTTAGTCAGGCTTAGGCATTAGTTTCACCAGCATAGATAAAATATTACATTAACCTGTAACGGCGAAAAAGATTTGCCGTTGTTGCGTCCCATATAATATGAAAAAATGATGCTCGTGTCTATTGGTGCAGAAAAATACCCAAAATTGCAAAATTGCAATAGTAGTGTCTCAAAAGACGTGTGCGCACGAAGTCGCAACAGTACCTCTAGAGAACGTCAGTTCTGATTGGTACACAACCATTCATTTGTCGAAAGTCTTCGGTAAAATAAGGAAAAGTAACATATAATCCAACTATTTGAACAGCTTCGACACGTAATGACTTCTTTTTTTCCGTGCGTCAAAAATACATTCCATAACGACTACTCGGGGTACAAATTGAATAGGAAAAAGTTAATTACGTGTGATTCAATGTTCATGACAAAATTGTTGTGTCGAAAGGACCTTTTTCTGTAGTAAAAGTTTATTTTGAAGTCAGTTTCTGTTTTCCTTTCCTCGGAAGTTACCGACATTTTTTTTGTTTGAAGATGTTTGTTTGAAGAAAAATATATCAAATGTGTTTTAATATTCAGAAAAAGAAATGATAGCAATAATAACATCCGAAATGAACAATATAATTGTTGAAAGTCAAAACGTTTTTCCCCAAAGACTTATCTCTAAAAATGTCCCCCTTTCAACCACTGAAAGACACATATTTATCTCGTGAAGTCTAAAACATTGGCTTTGGCAGATGAAATAAGTTTACATGACCTTTTGAGAAATGCTCTCATCAAACTTTATTCTCTTCTACTGTTTGCCATATTTATATGGTGGATCATACAAAATAATATCCATTAGTGACAAAGATAATCAAAAATAAATCTAGATGTTGTGCCTCTATTTGTACATGAAGATTTGCATGAAGATCGCATGTAAGATCGATATTATGTTTTTTGTGACTGAGCATTGAAAATTTTGAACCAAAAAATGTATCAGCAACACAGTGATGGAGGTCTAAGACAATGTTTTTCCTGTAGCAATGTCAGTTTTGGGTACTTCTGCATTTTCTACAGGAAGATAAAGTAAATTGGTTCATTTAGATATCAAAAATAGGAATGAAAAGCAAATGAACTAGCAGTTGCTTTGGAATTTTGAAATATAATACATATTCATCATAGTAGTTCAAGAACAGTTCATTTTTTTGTTTTATAATTTTTAGGAGTACTGTTTTTGGGCAACATCTCACGAAAAATTTATGAAGATATCAAAAATATTGGAAGATTTCATGATAAGAATAATTAACTATATTATTTTTTTACGTTTTATAATTTTTGTAAAGAATACTTTATTAGGAGTACATTTTTTGAGAAACATCTCACGAAATATTTATGAAGGTATCAAACACATTGGAAGATTTTATAATAAGAATAATTACCTATATTATTTAAATTTTTTGTTTTTTGTTTCGGTTTTGAATTTTTAAACACGATTTTTTTTTATTTTGGAAACCACCTGGTTAAATTCATGATATCATTCACGCTCTGATTCAAATTGTCTCAAGGCTGAAACTATGGAAACAATTTTGAATATATCGCGAGCACGTTTAGCTTGCTTGATATGAAGTTATGTCTTCCAGATCGTTAAAAAACTTCTTCACTGGTGTTCAGTCAGTTATATCGAACAGAATATTGCTAAGTCTCTCCTTCAATTTCACATTACCCAGCAGACATTATAATTTCAAATCAGACAGTTCAGTTCCCATTTTCGTTTGTTTTCTCCGAGAGTTTCTAACTACAATTCGATATCAAGTTATGTAAAATAGCCTCGTTACGGATTTGGTTACAGGCAGATGCTGGATGATTTTGCGGAATTGTGAAAAGATCTTGATTTACTGGATAATGAGCCCCAAGTTCAATAGAAGATTCATTTAGGCCAGTGGTTGATCGATTTGTGTTACTAAGTCGTTATGCAATGTATTTAAAGAGTTTAATCATATCGGTTTTTTGTGAATTATGACATAGATAGGTGGTACTTGAAAAAAAAAGTTCGATGTGATGTGACAAAGAAGTTTATTTTTTCCTTTGATCTGAAAACTCAAAATGGAATAATCGTTTCTTTTTCAATTATGTACCTACATAATGATGTTTTTAATACAGTTTCCATTTTACTATTTTTTTGACTAACTCGATTCAATCGTTCATTGGTGTGGCATTTTAGTACCTTTATTCGTTTAAAGGATAGTTTTCCATGAGTTCATTAGAACTGCACTCTTAAACGTTCATTAAGGCTTGTAAAACTCAAAAGTGGACATTTATAATGTTTGCTACAGTTTATTGGATAGGAAGTGACTATAACATACCACCACCTGCGTATACTACTAACATAGAACGCATTAGGATAGAAAAGGATGAAATCTACCGTATGATTTGGTGCGCCTATTTGGGTTTTAGAGCGGCCGAAGGCTTCTCGCCGCTAGTAGCAATAAGAGTTAATGGTTTTTTAATTGACGGCCAATTATTGGTCAAGTATGATAATGTAGTATTTACGTAATTGAATTTAAATGAGTTTGTTTTTCAGCAGTCTCTATTGTATTTAATTTCGGGTTTATTAAGGAAAGGTAGAAAGAATTATTCTGAATACAAAAATATAATTATAGTTATGATAAAAAAATTTGAAATGTTCAACTCAAGACAAATCGGAATCGCTTGTAGAGTTATCACTATTCTCACTGGTACTATCGTTGTCACTATCACCTTGATAGTGTATAATAATTTTGGCTATTGCGAAATCAACAGCAAGTTCCTTCGAAGCATAAACTTTTTCGAAACGTTTAGCGTGTTCGCAACGTTTTTCCCAATCTTCTTGAGAAGACGAAGTGAAGAATTCCTTACATAAACTTTCAGCGGATATGAAATTGAAGTCCACTTTTTTATCAGCCACATATTGTTTCAGTGATGCCCATACTAATTATGTTGGGTTTAAATCTGGATAATATCAAGGCAATCTGAGTACAGTAATGGATTTTAATATTTGAAAAGAGATCAATTTTCAGCATATCATCCGCCAAATGAATGTTACGTCGTCTTAACCATCTTTCATCTCATCTTTCCTCGAGGACATGTTTGGGCACTTTTCATACTGAATATTGTGGTATGGGGCATTGTCTATAACCAAAACGCTTTTTTCTGGAAGATTGGGAAATAACATTTTTTGCAATCACTTTTTGTAATTGTCGTAATTCATTTTGCTATAATAGTCGTCCGATTTTGCATTGGATTTGAATTTTAGATATTGATTTTTCACAAATTCATTTTCATTCAAATCTAACGTATTCTAAAATTACTTTATTGTGAGATTTTCACTAGACAGTTTTACAAAAACGCAACACGTGTTTCGCCATACAATGGCTTCCTCGGGCGTGTCTTATACGTAAGACACATGACATGACAAACGTCATGGTGGAAACCGCATATTGATATCTATTTTCGAAAAACATGCTGTAACTCAGAAACGATGGTAGATATCGATATGTGGTTTTCACCATTGAATTTGTCATAACATTTGACCCCCAGACACAGCCATCTGTTTTTATCTTTCTAGTTTGAAAAGAGGAGTTTCCTTTTGAAAGTGTCCAATTCAGCCCACTCTGTACATCGGGTTCGTATCGGTATTAAGGCCGGGACACACCTGTCATACACACCCTCCAGATCCAACTCATACAGTCGGACGAGTGTCTGAGAGGGAAACTGTTGCAATGGTATCAAGCCGGAGCGGTAAATCGGAACGATTCGGACTAAAGTACCATTTCCTTCTCAGACACTCGTCCGACTGTATGATCGGAGTCGGATCTGAAGGGTGTATGACAGGTGTGTCCCGGCCTTTTGTCTGATGTGTTCAGCCTGATCGTAGTATGTTTCCAATTTCCGTGTAATGATGCCTTTTGTAGATATAGTTAATGAGCTGAAAGCAATTATGTTCTGAGTTGGATCTTTTTCTTCGACTACTTCACAACTTACATCTTTAAAAAAACCTCAAATATTATATCGGTTTTGACATTGGATCATTAAAAAACAACGAAAGTGATACTGAAAAAATCGAAACCTTACCACTTGCATGATCAGAGAGATGTACATTTCAAATTTAAGTCGATTTGATACATTTTTGGCGTTTCTTCTCTCAATGTGCTGTTCATATTACAAACAATGTCGAGCAAAGTAGTCTTTGCCAATTTGTTGTAGGGACTGTTCTCAATTGAATGATCGACTTTCACATAGTAATATCACTACTAAGTTGTACACCTGATTTAATATTAGAAGCATATATTCTTGTTATTTTTTTCATACCAACACTTTATGGAGTTTGTAGAGTTTCCTGCAGTCATCAACTTCTCCAATTATACTTTATTCTATTCTTCTCAAGCCAAAAACAAATGATTAATGAAGTAAAATCAACTTGGTATGGCCCACTTTATGTAATGAGGTAGAAATGAATGCTTTGCCTATTTTACTTCTTCATGGACGTTGTTATTAACTGACACCCGCCAAGTTTTTTTTCGTTGGTATTTTATCATGCAGGAAATAAAATGCAACGCGGAATGAAGTGTTTTCTTTAAATCACCCTCATCCTTTACACAGCAACATCAGCGCCCGCCCGTCAATTATGGAATTGGACGTGAAATCCTGTTGATGGATTGTTTTACTTTTTTATTTTTCCTGCGGCATATGTGAGGGATACCGAAACATACGGTTTTTATGTTTTTTCAGCTACTGGACTGTTGTATGAAGGACTGCAAATAAAGAAAGGAAAGTTGGCAATTTCAACGAATAAAACAAATAGGAATAGTTTTGTGAACTTGAACTTGAATAGTTTTTAATGTTTTTTTCACGTTCAAAACTAGAGATGCGCTGCACTCTAATCCATCAGTAGCATCAAACCTTTCAGATATCACATTTAAATGTATATAACCTCACTAATTGTTTCAACCCTGTGTCTGTGTTTGATTTGCTACATCTACGTCTGTAGCCTCTTACGAAGTCATAAATGGCATGTAATGAATCGCTATACCCATAAAATGACCAATCCTTAAAACTTTAAATTCGTAGAGGTTGATGTGTTCTTCATCCCTCACTCCTTTGTACATACATAACAATTGTATGGGCTTATATATTGATATATGTTCTGGAGACAGGGGTCTTCTGAATTTAAATGTCCATGTTCGAAAGACTTATGGATACGAAATTAATTCAGATACTCTAGTATCTGAATACATGATACCTGAGTTGTAGCATTATGGGCTTCAGGATTAAGCTTCAGGGCTGAATGGTTGGAGTTATGGGATGTGGAGGCAATGGGATTTGAGGCTTCCGGGATTTAGGTCTTGGGATTATGGGTTGTGGGGTTTAAGGAGTTGAAGACTTCTGGATTTCAGATCTCGGAATTTCCGTGCTATTGCTGATGACATTAAGAAGCTTAGGTTGCTAGAGTAATAGGATTTTATGTTCTGAGGTGTGAGTTACTGATGTTAGATTATAAGGTTAGAGTGTTTTTTGCAGTGTATGAGTTACTGTATTTTTGGTTATGGATTTGAATGACATGGTACTCGGGATTATGGCGTTTGGGACTAAAGTTTTGGACTAATGATTTTGTGGTTCGGAGTTGAGATGTTTGGGGTCACAGGATTCGACAAGCAGTTTGGAAGTATCTTATTTCGATCATGTTTTCTGTTATCGGGTTAAATGTTGTATGGTTCAGCGGAGATGCTTGGGTCTTGTGGTTACGGAACTTATGTTTGTGACGATTTACAATTTGAAATTTGAGGATATATGAATATCTCGAATTGCTAGTATTATCGACAAATTTTGATGTGATCATTATCCAAACTGAAAACAAGGAATGATAAGAATTCAGTCAGAATCGTTTGCAAATTCAATTGTTTCGAATAGAAAACCTTTTCTGAAACCTTTTTTATTCGAATTATAGTATGATAGATATCATATGTCCATAATATAATCTATAATATTATCGGACCATATGTCCGATCTTTCTAATGTCCAAACGAAACACGTAGAGTCGCGATATGTTGTTGAGATGATAATAAAGCTTAAGAAAATCCTATATATTGTTTCTCTGATAATGTACCCAAATTTTAATGCACATATTTACCTTCAACAAGATGGTCTTCAATCTGGAAGAGACACTTCATGTATTTAGAAGTTAAATATCAGAAATACGCGACGGACTGTAGCCCCTCTCTCTCTCCTCTCTCTCTCTCCTCTCTCTCTCTCCTCTCTCTCTCTCCTCTCTCTCTCTCCTCGCTCTCTCTCCTCGCTCTCTCCAGAACTGTGAAAATATAGAATTCTTCATGACATCAAGTGTGAGATGATAAATCATTTGGTAACTCATGGATAATGTGGAAATCACCACAAAAATATATTTACAACTTCACCAATTTCTATTTGACGAGAATTGCCTTCAAGGGTTTCCAAAAAGATAGTAGCGTGACACATTCTATTAAACTTTTACGTAACACCCACATCAAGTGCCAATAGCAAAATATGAACAGATTTTCAATATGTCTGCAAATAAAGAAGATATAGGCAGAAAAATAATTTGGGATTTTTTGGTTTTTCCTGTATATCTCCAGAACCAAAAGAGCTATATCTCTATCGTTTATGAGATCCCCATGTATAGAAACGAATTTGAATAGCCCTGTATAAACCAATGAGGTATACCCAAGAAACAAGTAGATGAACAAAGAGACCTCTGGCTCAAACGGGAGTGGGGGAAGGAAACGTGTGACGTAATCGATGCAGGATGGAATGAGTATCGGAAAGTTTCAGAGAGCGTGAGCCCCCTTAGTACTCCGTATCACCGCTCAACCCCTCTTGAGACTCTGCATTACCCCTCGGACCACCTTGTCACGACTAGTCACATGTTCCTAATTAAAAAAAAGTTTATAGGAATGAGAATCGAACCCAGGACGTCGGCGTGGTAGGCATTGTCCTTGGTGGCGTAAAGGTTAAGAAGTATGGCAATAAAACAATCAGGACAATCTACATGAAATGTTAAGTTCTGAAAAATAAAAAATCTAATATAGATTAGTGAAATTCATGTTGGATAAACTGTAGGACTTGAAATTAAACGGATTTGAGAGCACATAAGTTGTTTTTCACTGTACTGAAACGACCGAAACAAACAAAAATTACAGTTACTCGTAGTGTTTTTCCAACTACACAATCACATTTAATGAGAGAACTACATAATGGCCGTTCAAAGCCGTTTGCATCGCATTGTCAATATTTATAAAGGATATCACACTGTTATTTTAGTCCTGCCTAGGACGTTATTCTAAACACCCCAGTAAATTGTGTTGAGCAACCGAAGACGAGAAACAAATTAATTTATTTTCCTTAGCAAAGGATATCCAAACACTCTCTGGTAGATATGACCTACTTTACCCTCCGTTCTCGTTATTTCCATCTCGAGACGCTGCACTACCCGAGGAAAAACGCGAAACAAACAAATTAATCGGGAATAATTACGAGAAGAATATACAGGCGACTAATTAGTATGGAAATTGAACGCTATCGACTACATTCAACGTCATTTTAATAATAACTCGCCATCGTCGATATTGCTAAGGCGGGACTTTTAATTATAAATTCGCAAAATTCCGCGATAGGCCACCGGGTAGACGCGACACATGCACAGACTTACACTCTTAAGAGTAAATTACTAGCGAACTAATTAAACTTATATTATAGGCGGGGGTCTGTTGGGAATTCGGTGCGTTATTTTCTGAAAAATGTGCAATGGAAATGGATGATTTGACAGCATTGTCGATTGAAGAGAGATCGATTTTGATAAATCAAACTAGTTTTAGGATTATTGTCATCTCCCATGAGAAAGTGATGGTTACGAAATTAGAAAGGAAACCTTTTGCCTTTTTTTGCTTCTGCACATGTCGTTGAATCTTTTGATTTGCAGGAGACTCATTGAAATTTAATACTAAAAAAACATCAGTAAATGAATTACAGCAAAATTATATCCACAGGTTTCATAAGAAGTTTGAGGTGAATGAGTATACTTATCAAAATATGTTTCATATGAAAGAGATATCAAGGCATCGGCTTTTTCGAATTACTATACAGGGTATGCTGTAGAAGCGTGTCGTATATCAACGTTTTTTATGTTCGAATCCTCTGAAGTTCTTTAAAAAATATACAATCAACTGGAAATCTTTGAAATACCATAAACGAGAATAACAATACTATCTAACTTTGAATGCCACTCTATTTGTCATTTGAAAGACTTCCCATTCAAATTTTTTTTCTTCGATTGAACTGTGTTGGAAATATAACTAAGTATTTACTCATATACTTACTCCAAAGTTATACAGTGTCATCCCCAAAATATGAACCATACGGGAAACTTACTTATAAAGGGTTTTTCGATAAAATGCTATTCTTGATAAAAGTTTGTGCATCCCCTGAAACTAAACATGCACCAACAAAATACAGTAAAACACACGTAATATACGAGGAGCCTTCAAATATTTGATTTTGAGACAAGAGTGAAGTACTCTTATTTTGAAAAATCCCAAGAAATGTTATTTAGAAAAGTTGTTCAGCATTAAAAAATACATCTAAATTTGGAGTCATGGCCATCTTAGTGAAGTTTTATTTTTTTACCCATTTTTTTAAATGGGGCTACGAAAAAAATGTTGCTAAAACGATAAATTGACAGCATCCTGTATACGACGATTCATTTTGAAAGCCTGTAATATTACGAATTACACAACTACGGTATTAACTACGGTCAATTTTTTTAAAGAGTAAAACAATTTTCAAAGTTTTTGATGCAAAGTTATCTTTATTTTTTGTGAACAACAAAAATTGTCTTGTCCAGAATAATTCTCCAAAATAATCTCCAGAAAATCAATGAGTTTGTTCTAAAATACCTACTTTGGACCCAAAATTTTTGAAAATTATTTTACTCTTCAAAAAATTGACCGTAGTTAACACCATAGTTATGTATTTTGTAATATTACAGGCTTTTAAAATAAACCGTCGTATACAGTCTATTTATCGTTTAAGCAAAATTTTTTTCCATAGTCCCCATTTAAAAAAAATGGGTAAAACAATGAAACGTCACTCAAATGGCCATAACTTCAAATCTAAATCTAAAATAGATTTTTGATGCTGAACAACTTTTCTAAATAACATTTCCCGAGATTTTTCAAAATAAGAGTACTTTACTCTTGCCTCAAAATCAAATATTTGAAGGCCCCTCGTATATTTCCTGGGTTTTACTGTATTTTGTTGGTGTATGATTAGATTTGGGGATGACACTGTAGATTTTGCCCTTTAAAGAGCAATTATATTTGAAATAAAATATAGAATATAGCATTTGGAAATATGTTTTCAGCAGGATCCAAATAATAAAATCAGTATATACCATGCTACTACAGAATATTATGAATAATTTCAAAAAACCCAATATACTGGCATTCATAAAAACTTTGTTTCGATAATTTCATTCTTTTACCTTAAACTTCTGATGGAAATCCAATAAACTGCAAGTCAACAATCAAAATATCCAAATAATAATATTTTTTTCAATGTAAGAAACACAAACAATTCAAAATTCATAAAAAATAATTGAAATTCATAATTTGTAATTGATTTTTTCTTTGGTAGTGGGCAAACAAATGAGTTATTATTGGTTAATTGAGTAATTTTTAAGGTGTAAGGTGTAGAAAAGTCTCAATATTTCATTGAAAATTGATGAGAGAATTTTCGACAATAAACTTTAAACTCGGAATATTGTCAAATTTTGTTGGTAGAAACTGTAATTTTGCAGAAGAATCGGATATGACAGCAGGAAATTCAGAGCAAAACTTTACGCATTCTGTTCTGAAATCATGATTAGTAGTAATAAATACCGCAGGCAAAACATTGAAAAACAAACTATGTCAAGTGATTTTATCAAACCAGCATTCAATTTCTTTCTGTACCCTCTCTGCTACAGTGACGTAGTCAAATCATCCATTTGTATACAACCTCCGTTAAAAAAATACGGAGTACGCCCCTGAACATAATCCGCGACGGAACCCCGCCCACAACAGCGAAATGCTTTAAATTTTAGGTACAAACAGCTTTCAGCTTCAGCTATCACACGTATCAGCTCATGTTTGGGAAGTATAGAAATACATAGAATGCATCGAGGAGGAATGCATCGGAAATAACGGTGAGTAGACCGTGATTTGAAAGTGTTTTCGACAGTGGCGTCCGTTGAAAAGGGCGACGTTGGATACCAGGAAGAGAGCCATTGAAATGAATTTGTTGGCGTTGAGACTTTGAGAAACATACATTTTTGACCTCAACGCAAAGGTTCTATAATTTATTGATATTCTAGTAGAGAAATCAAATTAGCTCCGAGTGTTGGGCAGACGTAATGATAATAATTCGTTTATATTTACATATATTCAAAAACTCTTATTGGAAACGGAAGAGAAGGAACCCACACAAATATTTTCATATTCAAATGTAAATAACAACATGAGTAGGTAAGTTTACGAAACACTACAAGTGACAGTTTGTGGTGTAGAAACCAGGATTTCATTTTATTATTTTATTTTAAATACCTAACGATCATATAAACGTAGTTTTTGAAATGTTCCGACTTTCGAAGTGAAGGAGAAGGCAAAAATAATTTTGAGTGACTAGAGAACAATTTTCTATTGAAACTTTAACACCTCGTTTCTCGAAAAATAGTACAAATTATTGCATTCATCGATATAAACTTTTTTCATGAAGTGTGACAAGATATTAAATGAAATTGAAGTCATATTCACGCAGAGATAGAATGGGGTTTTCAATCAATTTTAAAATAAGTACTCTTTTTGTAATGTTTTGTTTTGATCTTTCGAGTTTGGTTTATTTTCTGCCTGGTGTCACATTATCCTGAAAAACTTATTTTTGGGTGGGTTTTCAGTATATTCTTTTTGTTTATAGTTTTCTATGATTTTAAATTGTTTCATTATTTCAATATGCCCTATTCCATGCTGATAAACCGTATCGAATATGGGTTTCCGTCAATGAATAATAAACCGTTTTCATGTCATAAATATTCCAAACACTTTTTATCATTTATTTTCATGCGCTGTATTTTAAAGCTGGTTATTTTCGTTAAATTACAGCTATCTGCCAATTTTAGTTGTAAACAATTGATTGAGAGAGACTCATCGCTGAATCATGAGAGACATATTAGGAAAGTTATCCAAAAACTTATTAACGCCTGCTGAAGTTTTGATTTTTCTGAAAATATCTCAAAATGATCATAGTTTCAGATGCTATTTCGAGTATGATTCAATCTAATAGTAAAAGTTAATTTTTCTCAAGTTATTTCATTATATCTTTAAACTCATTTTCATACCTATTTTTCTTTGTATATATTATGCATTCAATGAGTTTCTTCTTCTTTAACATTTGTAAAAGATTTGTCCAGGTATTATTTTTGATGAAACTCAGATTTTTATTACCAGTATAAATTCACGTTTTTATGTAAAGAATTCTCCCTTTTTTTATTCTCCCATCAAATAAATTTATAATACAGATTTTCAATTCATTAGTAGGTATTAAAAAAAAAAAATTTCGAAAAAAATTGCTTCATTACTTTTAATGCAATATATATGTTGCAGAGTTATAATAACCTGTTCTATGGAAGTGTACATTTTTTTAATAGTGTATTTTGATTTTTTTTTCATTTAATATCATTTTTTTCTCGGAAGGCTATGTCAAACCTCTTTTAAAAATTTTTATATATGCTGAATTTCGTTTCCAAAAATTCCTAAAATATGAGCACAAAATTTTTAACCATTTTTTGTTCTCTAATGATAATGTATTACTTTTTGATAGTTAACCAACCTTGGAATATTTCAAAACGTTAAAAGGGAAATCGTTTCTGAAATCATTACTATTGTTATGACAAAGTAAAAGCAACAAATTATTTGAAGTGTAGACATAAAACTTTTTTTTCATAAATACAATACTGATTGTACATGTTGACTTGTGGTTCTTGTCCAAATTTATACATCGGACAAACCGGACGAACTTTTTTCAAAAGAATAAAAGAACATATAAGTGTTTTTTTGAATGGAAAGACCAATTCAACATTTGCCAACCATTTTTTGACAGAGACACGAGTTCAATAACGATTATGAAGTATTACATTTGGAAGGGAAAGCTTCAAAACTTGACCTTTTGGAATGTTTAAAAATGAATAGATGTGAAAATTCGGGATTATTGCTCAGCGATCAAATAGATTTGAATTGTTTTCCTTTATTGAATTCAGTTCGCAACGAGGAAATTGATAATCAGGACAGATCTTAACAGTACGTAAAATTATGGCTCAGGTGAAAATTAAAAATTGTATTCATTATTCTACACTCGTATTAGTTGTTCCTAGACAACCGATTTTCATCAAGTATAGGTCGTTCTACAGGGTGTTCCTTAAACACATGCTAATATTTAAGGAGGTAATTCTTAGATCCATTTTAAGGAGAAAACGTCCTATGGACGTATGTCCTAAACTCCTTATCTTTTGAGATACAGGGTGGCAAAGTTTTCAAAAATAATCAGTTTTTTAATAATAACTGAGATAATTTTGTAGACATCTTTGGCATATTTGGTACATA
>WOGM01000172.1:0-13316 GCA_015342125.1 Leptinotarsa haldemani | reverse complement strand
AATATGTTTTCATATGTATGGATAATAATATGACGAATGAATTAAACAATTCATAAAATGAACAATTATCTATCAGTAAACGTACCCAAAAATTCAAAATTTGTAAAAATATTCTAATTGAATTGTATCTAGTTGTTGAAATTTTAACCAACTCTTCTATTTTCTTTAGGATTTTTATAGCAAAATAAAAAAAACAAAGTATGATTACCTACCTGTGAAAGATAGCTTAATTGGTATATGTTTTCAACTCACCACAATGGACAGCTGAAGTTCCTCCCTGATATTTGTTAGAGAACCAATATCGTCCCACGTTGTGTCTGGAACAGTAGCAAAGCCTTCCCTCTTGGCCGAAGGCTGCACACATTTCAAGGCAGCTTCGAAATCGGCAAGTGTGATGCACAATCCTGCCAACTCCTGCTGAGAGAGCGGTAACTGATCGTGAAGCCAAATCAGCACTTCTTCCAATGGACTCAACTTCTTTGGTAGCTCGTCGGTCATTTGTTTAGGTTCTACATCTGCAGATTTGGATGCTTTGGAGAAACAATCATCATCAATCACAACTACAGGACTGCCTACGGGTTCAGAGGGAACTTTTGCGGGGGGAATTTCGACTGTGCTTGCATCAGATGTGGATTCGGGAATGGCCTCAGATGTGGGCTCTACCAATGATACGTCTTCAACGATAGGGACGTCATCTTCAACAATAGGAACATCGTCCTCAACTATTATCTCAGGAGAGTCTTTTTCCTTTTCTTTTTCAGCCACTGGTGTCTCTACAGTTGTCTTATGGTTTTCTTTAATCTCTCTGATTAATCTATTCACCGCTGTCATAGCAGCTTCTCTGGCTAGTGACAGCAGATCAGCCCCCACGTAGCCGGGTGTAAGGCTGGCAAGTCTGTCAAAGTCAAAATTTTCTGAGAGCTTGAGTTTCCTCGTTAAAACCTTGAGGATTTGGGAACGGCTTTCCTTATTGGGTATGCCAAGAGATATCTCTCTATCAAAACGACCAGCTCTTCTTAGAGCTGGATCGATGGAGTCAGGGCGATTGGTAGCTCCTATTACCAGGACCCTGGACCCATACTGTTCTTTGTTGAGATCTGTAAATAATTAATATTGAGAAGTGTGAGGGGGTTGAAACTTGGTTTCTTACCGTCTAGACAGCTCAATAACTGTGCCACTATCCTTTTTTCCATGTCTTTCTGAGCATTTTGTCTGTTTGGAGTGATGGCATCAATTTCATCAATGAATAAAACGCAAGGTGCTAGTAAAGCTGATTGTTGGAACAATTCACGAATACGTTCTTCGCTCTCCCCTGAAAGTATTGAAAATTATTTTTCTCACGTTAAATAAAATTAAATCAAATTTATTTATTCACTCAAAAACCCTTTCGTGTATAGAAGTTGTCACTACACAAAATAAAAGTTATAGATAGTAAACAATATACATAACATAATTAAAATAAAAATTTCAAGTGTGAAAATGTCTGGAGAGAAATCTTTTCATGATATTTCGGAATTTGGATTGTGTGGGTTTATTCTTAAAGCAGATTTTGTTATAGATTTTCATACCAATAGAAAAAGTGGAGGATTTGACTTTATTTGGAGGTTATTTTGGCTTGGATAGATGGAATGACAATATGTAGTTTGACATTCATGTATACTAGGTGTCTGGGCAGATTGCTCTTGATCTTAATTTAACAGGCAACTTTCATCATGTACAGCCAGGATGAAGATAGAATATTTAGCTTTACAAGAAAGTTTTGGTCAAATATTTTTAATAGCTCTGAGTGGTTTTTCTGTACCAAAAATATATTCTGTGTAGAGAGAAAATTTACCCACAACAGAATACCATACAAAAGTTCAGATTGGCTTTTCGCAAAATAGAAATTTCTTAGAATAGGTGTCATTCCTCTTAGATCAAATTTGATATATTCTTTGGTTAATTCCTTTGATTGCACTGGCAATATGTTCATGCCAATTATGATCACCAACAAAGTAATGTCCATGAACTTGGTTAAGTTCCAAGTAATATCTGTATCATCGAGTTTAATTGACAGAAAATTGTTGATCAACCTCTGTCTTGTATGAAAAATCGTATATTTTGTTTTTCGAGATTAAGATACATCTGATTTCAAAAAAATATTGTCTTTCTAATGAAAAAATTGACGTTGACTTTTACTTTTGGAACTCGTTCTAAAAACCACTGTGTGAGAAAAGTTATTTAAATGTTTCTTTATACAGGATAAACCCAATTACAATATAAAAAGTTCACAGAAAATAAGTAATCTAAAAATGTAAAATATAAAATAGGAAGCTACGAAATATTTCTGCAGCACACAAATATATACAGCATAAGATACTTTATGATAACGATATTTCAAGAAGACAAGCTTAAAATGTTCAGAGATATAATTACCCCTATATATAAAAATATCATAAGAAATGCAACATTGTTGTAGATATTATTGAATAGAATCTCCAAAGGTGAAGACTGTAGGAGCAGTAGAGTGTTCATTATAAAATGAATTTATTTACCTGAAACTCCGGCCACTAGTTCTGGGGCTGCTACCTTCATCAGCGGTACATTCAATTCTCCTGCTATGGCATTTGCCAATAAAGTTTTACCACAACCAGGAGGACCATGCAACAAAAACCCCCTTGGAGGTGTAATGCCAATAGTATTGTAAATCTCCGGATGGGTAATGTGGAGCAATAATTTGCACACTTCCTCCAAAGTTTTATCCATCCCTCCGATATCTTTGAACTTATTTCCCAGCTCCTGAGGACTAACGACCTGTTTCTTTTTTTTGGTTTGGGAATACTTAACAACTGTAGCATAGTCAAGTTTGCGCTTCTTGCCTCTATCGCCATCTCGATTTGGATCGACCGTCTGTTGTGTACCGTTTTTGTTCACCAGTGCAGGTTGTGTAGGAGTAGGTTGAGTAAGAGGTATTGGCTGCTGCTGCTGTTTGAACTCCTTGCGAACAGCGGGGGGACCTTCGTCATCATCACTGCTTATATCGATCAGTTCGTTCTCATCCATCACTTTCGTGGGCAGTTTCCTGTACAGTGACACCATCTGGTTGTTCATGGAGTTATTGAGCTGGTCCTGCTTGTGATCTCCAGGATCGATGCTACTGTCGTCACTTTGTACACCATCAGAGTTTTCTTCGTCCAAACCATAGCTTTGTAAAACTATCGAATACGCCTTGTTGACTGCGGCTCGAAATACGCTCCGCTTACGTTTGGAATATTCTCTGTACTGTCGTTGCAGATCGTCTGCCATAACATTTATATCAACGTAGGTTTTATCCACATTCGATTCGAGATACTTCTGAACTCGTGGCACTATAGTAGGATCCGACATATACGGCATTTTGGATGCGATGCTGTTTTCTTGTGATAAATATATGCTTCAGGTTGAATACTTACACATTCGTAAAATATATTTCTAAATATATTCGATTAGGCGTATTTGAGCCTCTTAAATCATGACCGTCGGTTTTGTTGATTTATTCGCTTATTTTCTGATTTTACAATGAGAAAATTTATTCTAATGCGTACTGGCTGATTTGAGGTTACTTTACTCTTCACTCAACAAACAAACTGTACGTAGGTCGCAGCTTTTTGCGTAAGTTAACAAACACTTCCTTTCGAGATGGCGTCGTTACAACGTCACAGTATTTATTTATAAGCTTTCTACTGAAGTGACAACGTTTTATGTCAAATTTAACGACTAACAACGATATTCTATGACAACGCCCCTACGCGCAGTGTTGCAGTTTTACTTTCTTCTTCTTATTTTTATATTTTATGGCATCTGTACACAAGGCTATCCGGTCTGTTAGCGTTTTATTTACTCTAATAATAATCTATATTTGATATAATAATATATTCGCATTTCATCATATATTAATATTTATTACTGATAAAATGTATTTGAAGATCTTTGACTACAATGAAAACTTAGAGTCATTAAACTCTTTTTACTGATAATAAACCAATGTAGTCAACCTGACAGTAATTTTTTTCAGTATAACAAAACTTAAGATATGTGATCGAATTAGTCGATACTTGACGAAGAGTCATAAACATATTCAAGTAACACTTGGTTATGAGAGTTTCATTGAGTATTTAACAAAACCGCCACGTGTTTTACCATATAATTTTCAGTGAAAACTTCGCAGGAAAGTGTTGTTTGAATACAAAACTTGTTTTTTTTCAAATACTGCTTACAACTGAAAAGTTTTGATCACAATATCATTCCAAGAGTGGTATTTATAGTGTTTTCATAAACTATAATAAGTAATTGAAAATTCATTTAGGATGTATGTGGTTGATTATTAAAATAGATTAAATAATATGGATAAAACATGAAATATGACACTCATCAATTTTTGAATTTATCTTTTATTACAAAACGGTAAAAAACAAAAGCATATGATAGCAATGATAATTCATTAATCACTATATGGCTTATCAGATTGCTGACCTGGATGTTGTAAAGATCAGAAATTTAAGCACATTAATTCGATTATTATTTCACTTAGAGTACGGTCAGCAGTACTGCTGTATCAGTATGAAATAACACAATTATTACATTTTATGTAATACATAGAACAATAACCTTTGTAACTATTTTGAACAAAAATAATCTTAGTATCATAATTAGGCGTGAAATCAGCTCTAGACACCCTGCGGAGCTCAAAGTTGACTACTGTGCCTCTAACGAAATGTTTTTTATATTGTATTAGCAGAATTTTTTTTTTATTTTTTGGCTTGGACTATTTTCGATAAATCTGGGTACTGCCATGGGTTTCAAGGAAGATAGTTTTGGCTTCGCGATTACCAAATACATTGTAATATGATCATTGGAGTCTTTCATTTAAAAATATGAATTTACAGCATATCCTTTTTCACTACCATTGATGAAAATTTGTAGTTGGATTTCAACAATATTACTAAGAATCCATACCATCTATGAATTCATTGATGAAAATTTATAGTTGGATTTCAATAATATAACTATAAATCCATACCATCTAGGAATTTTCAAATGTTTTATTTTATATACCTATGTCCTGCAGAGAGCCAAGATTTCTAATTGCCTGTTTTCTAACTCTTCCAACGTACTTTTAGTTGAACCACGTGACCTGGTAGATTTTGATTTCGATGACTGAACGGACTCATGTACAGTATACATTGACGACCAAATTCCAGCAGTGGCTGAAAATTTTTAGTTCGAAAAGTATATAATTATTTTCATGGATATTGTAATTTTCATCAAGTAATGGGTCAGTTTATTCATATAAATTTACACATAAGTTATAAGAACACATGGTAATGTCTTAGACACGTAAAACTAATATATTTTGACAGTTGCCCACTTATCTATTTATTTTTCTTGGAATGACATTGGGTTTATTTTCAGGTGCCTTGTTCGACTACACAGGTTCTTACAAGCCAGCCTTTTTACTAGGTGGGGCAGCTATCTTCCTCAGTGGAGTTATATTGTTCGCCATTCCTTCTGTTCAAAGATGTCAGGCCAGGAAACTCCAGAATAAGGAAGAAAGTGTGAACATTTAACAGTTAATAAGGCACTACGATGCTGCCAATCCAAACTGCACAATAGTGATGTTTATATTATTTTGGGGAGTTTTTTTTCGAACCGATTTACATATCAGTCTGCAATGGAACTGTGACAAGTGCTGTGCCATTATATATTCAGGGTAACGAATGTTTGAGACTTGATTTGAAAAAAAATGTATGTATGATAGTACTGGATGGGCAACTTCCATTATTTCTTAAACGCACATTCATTTTAGATATTTTTGAGCATATGTTGATATATACTGATGGGAACACCGAGATTGTAGATAGGGAACAGTGAATTACTTGATATAAACAAGTATAAGGTCGTTCAAATTGACAAAAATTGCATCTTTTCCTGACTGACTTTTTTTATAATCCATTTCAACCGCTTTGAGATAACTGTTTCAATTTTTAATATGTAATATTGAATACATTCTCTTTAGCGTCGTTAAGTCATCAAGAATATATTTATTAAATTTTTCAAGCATATTTTTCTCATGTGAAATTATATGTAGGTGCCTCTAGATAAAATAGAACTGTGTATACAGGATATTTCTTTGAAATGCATTGTTTATTTAAACCGGTTTCCTGAGCAAATGGATTTGCATGTTCAATTCACATTATCCTGTATGGTAAGAAGAGTGATATGTATATATTGTGAAAATTGATTCTCACGTGGCCTCCTGTATATATTTATGTAATTTAACTTTTTTCATGACCAAAAATATTTAGACTGTAAGAAACTTCATTTAGTAATTAAATGTTATTGTTTATTATGACATATTTTTAGGAATGTTGTATTTTTATTTTCACGAGTTACCGAAAACAATCCTGTATCCTTTATTCCCTATCTAAGTCGTAAGAAAAATATTTTAAAAAATCACACTGTAATGGTAAAATAATATCATTTTTTTTGAAAATTAGGAGGGAAATCAGGAATTTGTTCAACTGTTACATTAATCAATTCGAACAGAAACCTATATTCCGAGATTTTTTTTAGTTGTTTTTGGAACTACATGTAGTAAACATAAGTAGTTGCAGTCCCTTGTGTATTGTTTGGATTTTCTCAAGGGTCATCGATTTCAATAATTTAATATTATATTTGTTAGTATTGATTGATCTCTTTTATCGAAATAAACTGTTGCTAATTTATTAGCCATAAGATGATATTTCCATTTTCCTTACTGTTTTGCACGAAGTTGGCCATGTTAAAACTTAAAAATGGAGAAGGTGAGAAATATAAATGGATGACTACTGAATTAGCGACATCTAGATATGATAATTTGAAAGAAGTTGCAAATATTCGTTCCGTTAATTTATTTTAATACTTCTTCAAAAATATATAAGTTAGCTTTGCTAAACCAACAAAAAACTCAACTCTCAACTCAAGTACCAAATTAGACACAAAATACTGCGTATAAATACTATCAGAGAACAGACATCCAACCTATTATATTCCGAATAATACAGGCTTTATACAGGTGAGTAGTCGAAAAAAGCAAGAAGTTTTTCATCTAATAAAAATTTTCTAGTTCTTCGATCACAGCTAATTATTAAATGTTAATAATAATGATAGGCTGTAGAAACTAAATTGAACTAAACACCAGTACACACATATTTTGTTGAATATTTCTGAGGTTGTCACACTGAGGAGATTTCAAGGAATAACTTTTTAAGAATAGAGCAAACACTTATTTATTCGTCGAATCTTCGTTAAACAATATATCAAATGATATGTTGAGATGATAGGTGTAATTTGTACACAATTTTAGTTCAAATTGCCATTTTGTCCTTATAATATTTCTTTGCGCCTTGTGATTCTATCTTGCGGCATTAATCCCTCTCGATTAGGATGTCCGGGGACACAGAATGTCCTAATTGCCATGTCCCATGAGATATTGGAAGAAGAAGAAGAAAAATGTCAAATGGTACATAAATGTTATTCTGTGTAAATGTCACATGTCATAACAAATCTGTTTTTTTCACCGTTTTTTACTAAAAGATCAACTATGTAATGTAATAAAATTAATGTTGAGGTGTTGAGGACTACCTGTGAATGTTTTTAAAACTAAACGGAAAATGACCAACAGTTGGACGTAATTTGGTTTATTTGAAGATAATGTTGAAAAACTCCAGATTGAGTTATATTTTAGTAATTGTGTTATTGTTGGGGTCTGTAGCTATTTTATATCAAATTCAATTAGCTAGACTTCATGAGAAACTATCTGAATTAGGTGAGGGATTTCAATTAATAATTAATCCCTTTGATTTGACCATAGTTCATAATTTCCTAAACTTTCAGAAAAACGTCAAGAAACGTATGAATCAAACTATTTATATTCTCGAGAGAATCTCGTAGACGAAGACGACTTAGTAATTTTATACAATCGTGTACCAAAGACTGGATCCACTAGTTTTATAGGCGTAGCATACGATTTCTGTAAGAAAAACCGCTTCCATGTTCTGCACGTAAATATTACGGCAAACAGTCATACGCTTACTCTAGATAATCAACTAAAGTTTGTGCAGAATGTTACAAAGTGGAATAGTATGAAACCAGCGTTGTATCATGGGCACTTTGCATTTCTGGATTTCTCAAAGTAAGATATTTGAGCATGAATTTTTCTTAGAATTATTTGTGTTTTACACAGATATCTCTAAATTATATAGTGCGGACATGAAAAAAGTTCTCCCCTTTACTTATGAACACGCCAATATATCAAAAGTTGGACAATTTTTTAAGGACAAAACAAGCAGTACAGGAAAATCCTTAAGGCACTCTAAGAGCGGTGCCTGGATGGAATCCAGCAGCTTCAGGGTACGCTTAGGGGCGGAGCTCTATACATGAGAACAGTACTTCAAAGAAGGTCTGATCTGAGCTTTATACATCATCAAAAGTTGTTGAGGTGTGTAAAGTTTTCTGGTTCGGAACTGTGTTCCAAGCTTTTGAGAAGTGACTTTTGTAATTCCAGCAACATGAAAATGGTGGAAAATGGAATTGTCTGACCTGACATTATTATATCCTGTTCGGAGACATTTATTTCTTTGGAGAAAACCGATGCCTGAGTTTTGTGGCATTGAATTGAACCTGGTTACTTTCAATCCAATTCAAAATTATTTCTAGATCCTCATTAAAATATACAACCTCCTGCTGCTTGGGTGTATCCCACCCAATTTCCTGGATTCTAAATGGAATGACGAGACAAGTGTGATGTCGTCAACAAAACAATATATTGGATTCTTGTTTTTTCCAATAAGTCGTTGATATACAATAAAAAGAGGGTTGGAGATAATATAGATTCCTTAGAAACACCAACCAGCATTGTTGGTAAAAGCATTCGAGAGGACGGCAACTTACATAGAACATTCTTTCAGGAAGTTGAAGAACCATACACAAAAAGATCCGACAATCCGTAGCACCGAACTTTGGCCAGCAAAAACCCTCATGTCACACATCGTCAAAGGCCTTAGAAATATTTAGAGCAACAGCTCTTGACTCTCCATGTTTCTCATACGATAGGTCACCTGTTTTATCTTTGTTTCCAAAAGCTATATTGATGGTCACTCAAGATATTGAAATTTTCCAGATATTTAAGAGTTTGGTGGTTTACGGATTTCTACATTATTTTTAGCAAAGGGACTCATTTTTATTTATTTGGAAGACTTTTCTTGTGCTTTTTGGAAATAGGTTGAACGGGAGCAATCTTCCAACAAGAAGAAACAACCCCTTTTTTGTAAAACAGGTTGAAAAGTTTACAAAATACTGGTGCGTGTTCATTTGCACACTTTTTAAGTTTAATAATGGGTATTCCACCAGGACCAGAATTCTTGTTGATATTGAGTTGTTTAAAAATTCGCCTGACTAGACGCTATCAAAAAGTAATTTCCGGCATTGTGGATTCTAGTGATTCTATAGACTTTAGTATTATCAGGAAGTAGATGTGGTAAATATATTGAATATTTGTGGGATAATTTGGAGCAAGTTTTGAATTAAAATTTTTAAAAAATTGTGATATTTATTGTTTTCTAAAGAATTTTCAAAAACAATTTGAAGCTGGTAATTACACAGGAACGGCTGGTCCAATCTCCAAGAGTGAATAAGTAATGTATAGAGAACTGAAAGACAAATCAAACAAGCTGTAGCGAATCCCTTTTTTCTTTTTGAAAAAAGTCATTTCAGACGTGAATGACACACACTTTTTTCAATAAAAAGTCCTTAAAGCCTTTTCATATAATTTCTGTCGGACCATTATATCTAGTCCTGTTCAAAAGTTAAGAGGGAAGACTATTCACGTCCATACTGTATAAATAATTCCAACTTGAAAATTTTACTTTTCTTCAGGTTTGGTGCTCCAAAACCTCTGTTTATAAACTTGATTCGTAAGCCGTTGGAACGTTTTGTGTCCTATTACTATTTTGTGAGATACGGCGATAATTTTAGGCCATATTTGGTTAGAAAGAAACATGGCAATACTGTTGTATGTAACCACTTTTTTGAAGTTGTACCTTTATAAAACTAACCCTCTGAATTCACAGACCTTCGATGAATGTGTAGCCCAGGACCTACCTGATTGTGATCCCAATAATATGTGGCTCCAAATACCTTTTTTCTGTGGACACTCTGCAAATTGTTGGTAAGAACAGTTCTCTTCATTGAATTCAATAGACAATATAATAGGTTCATTTTTAATATCGGCATTGGCGAAAACAATTGTGATAAATTTCCATTCTTCAATTTTATTCAAAACAATGATCTCAGGGGTATCTAATTCGATGCTATAACGATTGAAATTTTAAGTCATCATATCTATTCTTGAAATATATTGTCGAATATTGGCAACACCGAAGAACCGGGCGCTAAATACTCAGCGTCTATCCCTCCAGGCATCGCTACCTGCTAAAGGGTCCCCTTTGTCATCCCAACATCCCAAGACAAAGACACTTGCAATAGACACTCCTTACAGTGAACACGTTTCTTATTTTACATTTTGTTAGTTTTCGCAATAAAGCGTTAGTAGTGAATGTGGTTCCATTTTATTCAAATACAGTCCACAAGAAACTCAAAACCACATATAACATATATTGTTGAAGAAAGTTTTTTCGAACAGGCAGACAAGACAGAATTTTCAAGAAATACAATCATCAAATACAAAAAATTAGGAAAGCTATGGTAATTCAAAAAAACATTTTAAGTAAAAATGATAATAGTATGCCGCTTCAAATGGTACAGAAACAGATCTGGAAATGGAAAAAATAAGAAGCATTAAATGTACTGGGAATATATATCTCCGACAAATTTTATGAAGGGACTCTGTGAGCAAATGACTCACTGAATACTGTCCTATTGAGAGGACATCAGAAAAAAATAGGGCTGTGTAACGGAAATTTTAGCTACAGGTTATGCAGCGGAGGAACAGAGACAGCTAGTCATGATTTATATGAACATAACACACTATTTCAACAATATTTGGTATGAAAATGTGATGTATAGTATTCTTTAAAAAATAAAATGGGAGAGATAAATTTCTTACCTTCATAAAAATTATTTTAATATTCAAAGTATTTTCCTTTATTCTATTTTAAAGTATTGGAACCTATATTGCATGAGTATAAAAACAACTACCTCCCACTTATTTAGAACGATAATGAATTCTTCAGAGTATTACTGGAAGGGATTTTTTTACGTTATTCTTTAATAGAAAAGGTGGTGCATTACTCCTCCTATTCATATTTATTTTGAAAAAAATTCAATAAATTCTTCAAAGTATTCCTAGAAGATCCTGAATGTGGAGTTTTTGTATAATTTTATATCATGAATAGTGCTGAAAAAAACAAAATATAAGAAAGAACCCTGTGCCCCATTTGCATAAGGAACATTTTTTTTCAACAAGGTCTTAATTCATTGTTTCACCTTTGATGGAAATACATTTTGGAAAAACTAGAGTAGAGTAATAATTGAATGAGAAACATATTTGTAGCAGTAACTTTATTGTTCCCCGACATTTCTATTGACAAGACTTGTCAGAGTATGTGCTTGCTAAGGAGAAAATTATTTACAATGAGTGCCTCTAGTAACTGGCATATATCCATCATTTTCACATGAAACAAAGTGTAAGGTACTTTGGTCCACTGTAATCGAGTTATGAAGCATGGGAGCGTCAGCTGGGCCATCATGCATGGGTAGGGCACTTTCTGCCCTTGCTGAAAACTTGTCAGATGTTCATGTAATATATCGAAGAACATTCTTCAGCTGGTTGGAAAAGTCGTGAATTAGGTCGGTGAGAGATGTAGCCCTCACCCACCCATGTTGCAGCAGCTGATGCAGTACTCGTCATGACACATTTATATGAAACAATCCTGAAATTATCGGCAGGGAATAAATTGGTCTGTAATTGGTTTCCGTAGTAATAAACAAGTTTGGGATCAATAAAACATTAGTCTTTTGGACCAAGATGTTTTTCATTTATAATATTTATTTCTTTGACAGGAAACCTGGCAATAGATGGGCCCTGAATGAAGCTAAGAAGAATCTCGCAAATAGCTATTTCCTGGTTGGTGTCACAGAGGAACTAGACGATTTTGTCCAAGTTCTCGAACAGTCCCTACCAAGAATCTTCAAGGGAGCAACCGAGTATTATCAGAGCAGCAACAAATCCCATCTGCGTCGAACTGTGCAGAAGGATTTACCATCAGAGAAAACTGTGCAAAAAGTGAAAGAGAGCACTGTCTGGCAAATGGAAAACGAATTTTACGAGTTTGCTTTAGAAAACTTCCATTTTACAAAAAAAATACTGACAAAAAATAGGGGACAACAAGTAATATATGAAAAAATTAGGCCGAAAGTGTAATTAATTTAGTTCCCCCTCTAATTTGTGATATAGAAATACTTTATATTCTTACTGCCAGATCTGTAATTTATGTAATATACTGTGGGTACTTAAAATTTTGTTTTATTATTTTTAGAAATAGTTTACTGAAAATAGAATTGATTTTGAAAAATGTAACCGCTGGCCAATTTTGTTGTTTCTATACCATGATTCAGATAAAGTTACATAATTTCTGACACTACATTCTCAAAATCTATGCTATTTTTGAATGAAAATTATAGGGTTTGCATTATCTTGATACATATTTTTCAGTTTCAAATTTCATTATTGACGGAATCAGTTATGGTTACATCCTGAATATTCATATGGTATAACCAAAACTAACTGTTTTCAATAGAAAATCCAGCAGGTGGCGCCACTTATAAGTCCTAATCAAAAGCTCAGTTCAGCAACGTCTCAACATCTGTCTGTTGGACTAACCATATACTAACTGCAATTGTACACAGGTATAAAAACCTGCAGACCACGTTCAACAAACCCGGACTACAAAATAAAGATTTAATACTGCAATTCTGTGGTGATTTCTATATAGAAATTTGATGATAAATTCTGCTTATTTGAATGAGCAGAAGTTTGAAAGTTGTGTCATATATCCGATTACCCCAAAAATAATAAAAAAGAAAATTCCTCACGTTATTAGTATTAAATTTTTATGTTCTTGAAATATCTAGTAGATGGCGACATTTACAAATTGCAGATTTCAGCTCATTTTGTGATTATATTACTTATTACACTTTAGATGGGAATAGAGTAGTTCGAGTTGAGTCGCGATCTAGACGTTGAACAGTACGCTTCAGAGTATAGAACAGTGACAATTATTGTGAAAGTAGACACGCTA
>WOGM01000171.1:0-15638 GCA_015342125.1 Leptinotarsa haldemani | reverse complement strand
ATAGTAGAAGCGACAACGCCGCTTTGTCTGAAATATTCTAGGTGTGTAGGTCATATTTATTTATGCATACTGTGAACACAGCCACATTAACGCCACACAAATTACTTCACTCGTGCAGCAACAGAAGAATAAACCGATGCATGGAATATTCTTCAACAACTTCTGAAAAATTGGCTTATCAAAGCTGCTGACCTTGCTGTTGGCATGTCCAACATATGCAGTCTCAGCCCATATCCAAAACGCGGCCCTAAGAATGCTTCATTATCATTGCAAAGAAGAGGATCTGAACTTAAGATTACTTCACATGCTTCAACCACTACCATTCTGCCATATAGACACTGTAAACTCAAAAGTCCATGGATTCGTATGTGTTGACATTTCAGATTGTTTTCGAGATTAGCGACTATCTTCGGATACTTGAGTTTAGTCAAAAAACTTGTTATGTTTCGACTTACTGGCTTATTGATACAGGTTTTTCAGATTTCTTCATAAATCAATAGTGATCACCACTGGAGAGATGGAGAAGATGTTTCTCGTTTTGTTGTTGAATATTTTAATGTCCAATTCCGAAAATTCAGTTTTTTATTTCCAAGCAATCGTAGACGAAACTAATACCTAACTTTAAATTAATGAACAAAATGGTTCTAAAGATAATTTTGATGATTTTAGTTCTTTCGGAAACAGTATATGAAATTTAGCTTTAATCAGCGGAAAAATATATGGAAGTTTACGAGTTGGATGTACATTCTTCTCGTCACATTTTCCTTCATTCGAGGAGAGTGTGAAGTTATGAAATTTTTCAAGGCTTTTTGTGGAATCATATTGAACACATTGTTTTCTTATGCTGAAAATACCATTTTTAATTTCAATATTTCATTAAACTTAGGAAACACTTGCTACATGAATATCATTTTACAAGTGTTGTTCATGACGAAGAATTTCAAGAACGGAAATGTTTCCCACTTATTCATCAAACTCAAACACCTGTTCATTCAGCTGCAGTTTGGTAAGAATCTATGACCCTTCCCTCCAACCGATTTACTGGAGTCTTTGAAGTCCACTAGGTACTCGTTAGGACAACAAGAGGATTGTTACAAATTCTTGGGTTCTTGTTGAATACTCTTCATGAGCAAAACAATAGCAAAATCAATACTTCTCACCGCTCTGGATTGAATGATTCCATACAGTCCATCTCGTCTTATGTTTGTAAATTTTTTGCTGGAAAAATCCTCACTTGTTCACTTTGTAGTAAATGTTCAAGAGGTAGCGAAAACTTATGTGAATTTCTGAAACTTCATCTAGCTTTTCCTAATATGACTAATAACCAATCCGTGCAAAGCTTATTTTTAAATCATCTGAAAATTGAATTGTTAACAAGCGATGATCGACTGTATTGCCAAACATGCGCCAAACAAACTGACTGTTATAAGGAAACAAGTTTAGCTGAGGCACAAGTCAATCTAATAATAATACTGATGATCTTCAAATAAGACTCAACCTCTGACAGAAGCAAGAAACTCTTCTGAAGTTTCGAAATAGGTGAACATTTCAATCTAGCAGACCACTATTATAATATTCATGCAGTCATTGTTCACTGTTGTTCTGGCGTTGAATTTGGTCATTATTACGCCTTGGTCAAAGACGAAACGGACTGGCTTAAGTTTGATAATAATCGTGTCACGAAGTGTTCTGGCAATGTATTGAATCTATTGTAGCCTCTGGAGACACCCTACATTTTGTTTCATGGGATAGAGGATATTAGTAGATCAAGATCTTCAGATGATGTGGTGCTGCAGGTTTTTCCGCGTTTTCCTGCAGCTGTAAAAGCAAATGCGCCACTGGAATCAATGAAGTCGCTCCGGAGCGTCAATTAAGTTTTATTGTTTGATGTTTTTATTTTTATCGTTGTTTTATCATTTCACAAATACATGTCAGAGATAATTTTGAAAAAAAAAATCTTTTAACTACAACCACAACTACAATAAAAGTAAAAATATATTAAGCATTTTCCATTAAATTCATCTCTTGTAATGTGTTTTAGACTCTCCCGATGGATAAGCTTCTATGTCTTCTGGGCTACGACAGTTATAAACTGCATGGTGTAGTCATGTTAGCCCAGCGTAATTATAATAATATAGTGGGGAGAAGCATGCAGCATGCTTTGAAAAATGAAAGAAGAAAAGATGTACATGAATCCAAAAAATCGAGCAGAGTAGTATTTTCCAAGAAGATGAAGATAGAGGACTAAGGGGCGTTCAAAACGAAGTAGGGAGATACAATTTTCGGGAAAAGTCGAATTCCTGGAGAAATATTAAATTTCGTTATCGGGGAATCAACATCTAGAAGACTGAAAATAATGGCAGAGTGAGTTCACACGGAAATACATGATATATTTTTTCTACCCAATGGTAACTTATGCATTTGTGATCTAGTGGTCAAAAATGAAACAAATAACCGCTAGTGATAGACACACTTGTTTGGAAATAACACGAGAAATAAGTACCACACCAATAGCACCATTGAAGACTCTTTTGAATTCACCTGTTTTGAATTTTTGGCAAACACCAGTCCTCATGGCAGAAGTGTTATAATACGCAATGGATACTGCAAAACTCATAAATGGCATCACGACTGGTTCGAAAATGTTGTGGAGAACTGAAGGAACTTAGGGGTAGAAATAGGTTGACTCTTTACTGAGAACCCAAACACTCAGGAATCACAGCAATGAAAAGTCATCAACTCCATGTATATGTTCTAAACGAACTGCAGGATGACCAAAATCCTTGATAAGAAACCAAATTAGGAAGTGTGTATGTGAGAAATATAAAGAATATTGGGGAAACATAACCGGGAACATACACGGGAAAACCTTTGTAAAGAAATCTTCCAAGAAGGTTTCGAAATCCGAAAGTTTTCTTCGCAAAACTTTAATTCAACAGTTTTATAAAGTATTCGTATTTGAGAAACTTCAGTAAATGCTTTCGAGCTCTTATGATCATTTTCAGGAATATTTTATAGAAGAACCAACAGTGAAAATTATTATCTATCGCTCCTAAACCTTCTAGTTGGATGCTAATGACGGTTTTGAATCTTTCCCTCCACTTATCCTTGACCTTGAATGACGTCCCAAGATCTTGATCTAGGTGCATGTCATATGACCCTGAATACCTTAAACGACCTTGAGTTATGAGCACGCCATATGACTTCGAGCACGGCGTTCAATCTTGACGACCGACTTTGTCCTTGATACACAACCTTGACCTACGACCACATCATATGACCTTGAATATATATAAGGTGTAACCTTGAACCCCTTCCTTCGTGAAAATCCTATATACGCACGGAGTTTCATGCTTTCAAATTTAGTGTAGATAACCTCGATTATTCGATTAGGTGATGAGTATTCATGTAGTTCCAAGGCGACAGAAACAAGTATCTACCAATCCAGACAGTGTGTGTTATCGTCGTTATCGTCACAGAGGTGAACATATTTTATATGTTACATATTTATATGTCATAACTGTTACTCCACTATTTCTTTTAGAGATGGATAATTTTTGACATCGAAAAAAATAATTTCGCGAATATTCAATACAGTGAAGCTTTAAAGCGGAGGCCCACAACATCATTGGTTACCGAAAAGGGTTATGAAATTGAGAAAATGTTTATGCTTTCTACACGATATGGTGAATCCATCCAAGTAGTTCTTTCAAAGCATGGCACAGCAGTTCACAGAAGACATTATTTGCGAAGTGAATTCATACAAAGCCAAATTTATTTTTAGATATATCATTAGAGAAAATGTTTTCATAACTGCGTTGCATATTATTTCCTCAATTAAATTTTGAGTATTCATTCATATTCAAATATGTACCTAATTTTCTATATTTTTTGTATTGAAACCTATTTTAACTTCTAGAAAGTTTTATCGATACTTTCCATGTTTTAAAATTTGTCCAAGATAAGAACGACCATCATAGGAAAAAGTTTTAAATCTTATTACAATAATGTTTTGATACTTAGAAAATTATTTGTGATATATTAGTGGACTTGTCGCCGGGTAATTCCATTTCTGAGTTTCTCGTAGACGAGATGTCGAATTAAGAATCTAAATACACCATTTTATGCATCCATGCAAAATTGACAATAAGAAAATGTTCTGTTTTCTACTAGCACCGGAACTAATTGGAATTTCCTAAATTTTAAAAAGTCACTTGGCAGGCAGTGTACTGTACTATCTATGTTGAATTGTTTTCTGGATTATGAATAGAATATTCATAAAGTGGAACCAGTTTTGTGGCTTCCATAGATTTCATAAGAAGAGGGAAGGAGAGTCATATAATATAATAGATAATATAATAAAAAAATAAATACAATATAATAAATCATCAAATTCAGAACTGTTTCTGAGAACTTTCTATCTCGTGATAATAGTCGTGATTCATGTCATTTGCCAGGATAAAAAGTACTCTATGTTTAATCCAGGTTATATGCTATCTCTGTGGATCATTTTATCCAAATCCGTTCAGACGTTTTCATGTGATTTAGTTACAAAACATCCAAACAAAACATACAAATGTTCACATTCATTATATTATTAGAATTAATCTATTCCGCACTATTACATTGTTTTTTTTCTGTTTCAGTTGTTATTACCATTTTAATATGTATTTTATACAGCTGTGATACCCAGATAATTGCCAAATAAAACACAGGAATCTTTCCAAAGAGCATTTCAATGACCTTCTATTTCTCAAGATCATTTTCAACATATTTTCATCAAAACTGAACAAGTGAAAACAATCGATCTTATAAGGTAGTATTAGGTATTTTCATTATTGTAATTGATTTCTAAATTAATTTCTGTTAGGAACGCGATATTGGAAACAGTTCCAGATGTGGCATGATTAAACACTGGGACTGTTATGTTCCCCCACGATGTTAGTAACTCATCCGATTTGACCCATTGTGTTATTAATTTTCCTTCGAGTTATGACTGGAAACATGTTGGATAGATATAAGTGGTTATAAAGTATACAGGGCTTTTCATGATGAGCATTAATTAGCCGTTTCTGGCAAACTATTCAACGGATCAACCTGAAAATTCCACAGTATGCATAAGTCAATATGACCTACACGCCTGAAATATTTTAAACGAAGCGGCGTTGTCGCTTCAAGCAGAGATGAGCTCCGAATAGTTACAGGTCTCCTCACTGGATTCTGTCCATTGAGAGGACACCTGGACAAAATATGGCTGTACAATGGAGACCTTAACTGCAGGTAGAGGTCAGTTACAGGTCTTCTCACTGGATACTGTTCATTGAGAGGACAGCTGGACAAAAAAAGGCTGTACAACGGAGACCAACGGACAGCTTGCCATACGTTTTGTGAATATGATGGACCAGATCACAGGAGATGAACATTTCAAGGGCAACCCAGATTATGTCGAGAAGGACAAAATGGTTTGGACTTTCGCGGCTGAGGTTTTTAGTGTCACTGTTTTTCGAGTTTGAAAGCCAGGGATTTTTGGAATTTCTTCCTGGGACCTGTATGAACAGGACACAGAGTTGTTGGAATGAAATTCATGAAAAGCCCATGAGGCCATTTGTGTTATTGTCCAACGATTTGAAAGAAATGAGCAAGTCAGCCGGATCTCAAGTAATAGAAAAAATTTGGTTAGCATTTGGTTACATTCGAAGCATACTTCTATTAAGAATCTATAAATATGACAATATATCGTCAATATTGGTCCAAAGTGTGATGGTTATCTGAACAGAATAATGTTGAGTATAATCAGATCCTAAACTTCACAGGTATACAGGGCTTTTCATGATGAGCATTAATTAGCCGTTTCTGACAAACTATTTAACGGATCAACCTGAAAATTTCACAGTATGAATAAATCATTATGACCTGCACGCCTAAAATATTTCAGACGAAGCGGCTTTGTCGCTTCTACTATAAAGTAGCGGCTTCTTTGATTTTTCTAATAGAATACCCCTTATATAATATCATATTATGATTCATTATCACTTTGTCAACAAATTCATATACTATTCCCCTAGACCTATCTATTACCGTTTAGAAGATATAAATTAATTTCGAAATTTTTTTTACCAAACTATAAGGATGATACTATAAGGATCTTCACTACTAGTCATATTTTCATTTGCCTCATACAGGGTCTTCAAAAAATGCAGATACTTTGATCTCATGGAAAAATGAGTGGAACCCAATTTTTTCAAATGAAACACCCTGTATATTTCAACATTTTTGAGCTCCACATCCAATTTTAGATTAACTTTGTTCAGATAATACTATTTCTTTTTTTTTCTCCTGAGGATGCTAACTCAATGATAAACTGGCAGAACCCAATCACAAAATAAACCATTTTGTTGAATCGCTATCATTTTAGGTAGGCTCATTTTGGGCTCCCATTTTTCCCTATCGCCGATTTTCTATGCGTTGTTTGTTTGACCAGATGCAAGTGGTATGCCTTCATATTGGGAATCACCCAACTATTCAATCCAAACAAAGAACAAAAATATATTTTAAATTGTAATGAAGGAGCCTCAAATGAGCCTAAATTTATTGCAATTCTGTAATTTCGAGTTTCTGCCAGCTTGAAGGTATTAGCAGGATAAAAAAACAATAAATGGAAAGTAGGATCATTGAAACCTATAATGATCCTGATATCCTCAATATATTTATTCCTCCCACAGTTTGAGAATATTTTTGAAAAATTATTTCTGCTTTTACCAATTGTGTCTCAGTCACCCATATTCAATTCAAACTACTCATTAGTATGCGCTGTCAAAAAATAGTAGAGCACTGCCAATGTGCTTTATCGCCTTTGATAATATTTACCTCAGTTCTAGACGAAACGTTTGAAATAGAAACTTGCACACCACGGTTGGTCGTGAAAGTTAACTTCTTTCACTTGAAGGGACTATATGATGTATCACTACTCACTTTCTTCCCTAACATTGTTCTCATTGGGATAAACTAGAAGTTTAAATTTGTCCATATTACTATGTATAATAAAAATAAGTGCCTGTTATTTTCAAAATTGAATGAATTCTCTCAGAGATGAATCTCTGTTTGACTTGCTCTTCTTCTCAACTTTTAACAGTCTTCACGATTTTCAAGAAAGCACTACCACATTTGTGCGAATAATTTATCGAAATTGTAATTACAAATAAACATATGGCTGAAAAGGAAAAAGTACTTATTGACTACTTGTAAGAAGTAGAGACTTACATTCTATTTTGAATCGATTTGCGAATTTTGAGAGGAGGAGGCATGCTGTTATATACCTGTTAATCTAATGAATGTTTGAGGTCTAAACAGCTGGTGGTCAGGTTGTGTATATCCGTACGATATTTAACTTTTTGTAACAGATAATGGGGTAGATATTACCACGCACTTTAAAGAATCCTAGAGTTTTCCATTTCCAACTACCCAAAATCAAGCAGTGCGTTATACTTTGTCTCTTCATTATTCCATTGCCAAAGGCATGAATTCTGTACCCTTTAAATTTTCCTGTTTTCAATATTTGTTAAATTAGGACGATATCTCTGCATAATTGAATAAGGATAGAACTAAAGCTTTACACATAGCTGTTTTTGTCGATTGTCTGTTTCCACATATCAATTTCAGATATTTATTCATGAATTCTCTTTGTATGAGGTAGCGGCAAACCCCCAAAATACGAGGTCTGTTAAAAAATAAGATGAATATTCCGATTTTGCAGGCTACGTACATTCGATTTGCGATTTTTTAATTTTTTTATGCTGGTTCACTCGTCTCAAATTATGTTCGAAGTTTCAGTGATTTAGCATGTTTAGTTTGTTGGTGAGAGCGGTGCGAAAGTAGCGATTCACATTGGATTTGAACCGCTGGAAATTAAATCTATTTGGAAAAACGTTCTTAGAAAGTTTATTCCACATAAACGCAGTGCTCCAGATGTAAGAGTTCCCAAACAGTGTAGTTCTAGGTGTACTGAGTTGAACCTCAAAACGATGAGCAGCCACAGTCCGTCGCGTATTTCAGATATGTACAGTACTTGGTGGAATCAAATGTGCCAAGGCACTCGAACACACTGTGAAAATATCTACAAAAGAGAGACGAATCACTAACTTTTCTTTCTTTCTTCGATTTTCCAGGTTATCAAGGTTTCAAGGGATGTTCGCGTCTCTAATCAGTCGGATGGCTCTTTTCTGGATGGAATCCAGAAACTTCAGGGTATGTTTCGGGGCAGAGCTCCATACATGAGAACAATACTTCATATCAGAACTGCTTAGAGGACTGGAAAAACGCTGGGACAAGTGCATTATATCTGAGGTGGACAACTTTGAAGTAAACAAAATACAGGCCTTTTCTTTTATCATGTGGTAACATTGATATATCCTAAACCGTAACAGATCAACAGATACAAAGATGATGGAATGGGAAAAGGTAACTGTTATCGGAAACAATACAATGGTCGAAGAAGATTTAAAGGGACTCTTGCCCTTCTTGAGATATATAGGGAAAACCAAAAATGCTGTTTTTAGTTTTTTTCGAATTGAATTGTTATTTCTGAGAATATCAAAAAGTGGAAAGGAAAAATGGTATTGTATTCGAAGTGTTCTATGACGATGTAATAATCGAATATTCGATAAAATATTTCGTGTCAACATGGCCACCATCTACTTTTTTTTAAATACGGACCTGTCTTTTTCATTACAGATATTGATAAAGTGATCAATTTACAATCCAAAGGTATAACACATTCGATACTTTTATAGCGTTTCATTTGAAATAACCACCTACATAAGTGACAACAATTTTAAATTACGGTCCTGTCGTTACTTCTTTTGTGAATTGTTTCGATTTCTTCAAAATGTAACTCAGACA
Source organism: Leptinotarsa haldemani (assembly GCA_015342125.1). Taxonomy (NCBI): domain Eukaryota; kingdom Metazoa; phylum Arthropoda; class Insecta; order Coleoptera; family Chrysomelidae; genus Leptinotarsa; species Leptinotarsa haldemani. Next base: position 6,740 of record WOGM01000171.1, on the reverse strand, counting down.
ACCCAATAAATTCGACAGGTAGGTACCCTAACACAACGAAAATTCGTACTTTTTCGTTTTGAAATTTTTTTTATTGCCGTAATCCTTTATTCAAGACTCATTTCTCCCTAATCAATTATAATTCGTGATATTTTCATAACTCTCAATCATGGAAGTAACGAAAATATCTATTGAGAAATGTCGGACATATCAAAGATGTATTCAAATGATGAAATGATTGATATGCTATTTAGTTATGCAAAATCAAATAGAAATCCTCGTTTGGCAAGGAATATGTATGTTGAGCTAACCCAAATTGTCGTATTCTGAGCATACAAATGTTTAGAGGATCATACAGAAATTTGAGGGACTATGGTGCATTACAAAGAAGAGTGTGAGGAATCAAATAAATAACATTGGTAAGCAAATATCACCACATAAAAATTTACACAGTGCAATTTAGGGTTGGCCACTTACAAAAATTATGCTAATCAAGATTGTTCTTCACGTGAAATTGCCCACGAAATGGAGTTTTCTGTGAAATCCACCAGATTTATTTTGAAAAAGAAAAAATATAAATGCTACAGGATACGCAAAGTTCATCACCTCAATGAAAGGGTACGATTTACGAAGTGGTTAAGACTTAGAAATAGGGAAGTTGGAAATATTTAAATTAATATGTACGTAATCAAAATTCACCTACAGTGGTTGGTTTAACAGAAATATCTATTGTAGGTGAAATAATACAAATGAACATTTACATAGGGAAACCAATTTCCAAGAAAGGTTCGGAATGAATGTTCAGTTAGGAATTGTGGGAACAAACATTCTTGGCAGTTTCTTTTAAGATGATCATTTGAATAGTAGAATATATCATCATTTTCTATTCAATGAATGCGATGGCTACTTAAATGGATTGCCACTGAATATCCGCCATGGAATACAATATTTTCAACAGGACGGTGTTCCTCCCTATAATGCAGCAATAGTAAGGGAACATTTAGATGCAATATTCCCAGGAAAATGGATTTGAAATAATGAACCAGTTAACTGGCCAGCTCAATCCCCAGATCTTACTCCTTTAGTAGATTTTTTTGTCTGGGGATACATTAAAGAGAGAGTTTTTACAGCATCAAGTACAGGTATCGACCTTCTCAAACAAAAAATGAGAGATGCATGTATTAAGATTACACCTATTATGCTAGAAAATTGCCACAGAAATTGTCTGGACAGACAACTTATGTGCATTCAACAAAAATGTCGTCAATTTGAGCATTCAGTGTGGGTTGCCATGTAGCTTTGATTTTCCATATTGGTTTCATTTTTCTCAAAAGTTCATGATGAAATATATTGCTTTTCTGTTTGACTATTGTCATTAATGATGGTGGTTATTTCAAAATCAACGCTATAGCAATATCAAATGTGATATACCGTTGGATTGTGAATGTATCGCTTAACCAATTTCTGTAATAAAAAAGACAGTTCGTATTTGAGAAAAAAGTTGATTTATTATTATGTCGTCATAGTACACTTCGAATAAAATCATTTTCCTTTTCCATTTTTTTATATTCTCCGAAATAACAATTCCATTCGAAGAAAACGAAAAACAGCGTAACTCGAGAAGGGCAAGAGTGCCCGTAAATTTTCTTTGATCATTGTATTGTTCTCGATGACAGTTACCTTATTTCCACTTCAATCGTATAATAATAATAAGAATTGATTTTATTGGCAAAATGCAGTACAACATATAGTAGATATAAAAAACAGGCAGTTCTTAAATGATATCCTACATTTTTGTCAAAAGGCAGAATTCAGGTTCTGATCTTGTCATTTGAGTAACGCAATCAGGACTTGCTGTTCCATTCAACCGTCTGTTACGGTTTAGAATATAACAATGTTACCATATGATAAAAGAAAAGACCTGTATAAATTGATGAATTAATGAATATAATTTGGGAAAAATTAGCCATTTTTTGAACAGACCTCGTAGGGCCACAAAAATATATTTCAAAGCGAAGTTTGAAGTAGTGTTTGAACATTGATCTATAACAGCCATTACTAATTCTGACTCAGTTAATGCTACTGGCTATTTTATTCACACCTTGTGCATAAAATAGTAACGCACACCTCGATATACTGATAAAAGTAATTTTAATATTCTGGTCAAAAATAGTCGTTAATACTGTGTCATTCTGTCCACCTAACTTTTTTCTATGGCATTGTTCTACCCTCCCAATCGTAAAGGCTGGTCTCAAGAGCCATCCACTGAAATCACTGTCTGGCGAAAGGCGCAAATAATTCATGTTGAAACAGTGTGTATCACTGGATCTCACTTTTATGTGTCGATGATACTTTATGTACGCCACCATTAAAATTGTTCAATCTGTTCATAATTCCAATTCTGATGGTTTCACGGCCGAAGTGAAAATGTATTCGCAATAAAATATTTATGGTGTCGGGAGAGAAAATTATAGTCATCCATATAATTCCCAAGGAAAAAGAGATACAGGCGATAAAACGAAGTGGTTCGCTATACAAAAAGCTGAGAATGTGTATGTGGGTAGGTTCGTGTAAGAATAGCCTATCTTCACTGATAATGCTCCCCGCCTGAGGTATTTTATTGAGAGTTTATTATTTCACTGTTGGTGAGATAGTAGGGTTTTACGTCGACTATTAGGTGAAACGAGATTAGCTTCTTTAGAGCCCTTGCCGCTTCTGTTTCTCTTGTATCATAAACGTGTTCAATATGAACCAACTGGAAGTGATACATATAGTTCTGAATGCAATTATTTTTCTGGTTCATATTAGACTCATATGAAATATAAATACCTAAGTACACAATTCTACAATTCTCAGTACAGTTTTGAGCATTCATTCCTTCCAAGCTAACGAGTTTTGGACTTTTCTATTCGTTTTCAGTCCATAATTTTTGGCTGCTCTTCATTTAGGTTCGACTCGAATATTGTCAAGTTGTCCAAATAAAACATAAATGTTGAATTCTCACAGAAAAAAAAACTGTGAAGTTACTATTCATTTATTCATAATTTTGGCAACAAACTCATACAATTTTAGTCCAGCGTATTAGGTTTGGGCTACCTATCGGGCGCGTCCCCAGGTGCCGGTTAGGGGAACGGCCAGGGGACTTGAGAACCTGTCCAGGAAGCCAATGTGGCCTTACGGACGGGGTCGCCGGACTCCTGGCCAGTGGCAGAAATAAATAGGGTGAGGAGAACTGAAACTCCCCAAAAGGCTTTGCAAAATATGCCACCGTGGACCAGCCTACCCAAACTAAGGTGTAAGGAATCGTGCCGAAACAAACACAAAAACAGAAACAACAAAAAAAACAATTTAGAGGCTGGACAGAAGTGCTCACCCCAATCTAAGACGGTGGCTGAGGATGAACAGAAATGTCCACCCCAATCTACCGCTTAGAATGAGGCTGGACGTAGCAGATCACCTCATGATGTAATACAGAGGCCAAGGCGTAAGCGCATTTGCGGCGCCGAGGCCAAAAGGAGAAAGAGAGCGGAGGAGATAGGACTGGCAGCAACTATAAGTGCACCCTCCTTCTCCTCCACTGCACCTTCAAGAGCAAGGGCACTTCCTACGACAGTAATGTCGCTGCACCTTCCAACACTTTTGCGAAGGCCACCGTGAGACACCTCAAGGTTGCCAAAGAGAGTGTGTGTTCGGCGAGTCTTGACCTACACCTGCGAATATAAAGGAGATATCTCTTAGTGACCTGTCCACGTTCTTGAAAAGGACAGGATGGACGATGACCTAGGAGGACTACTCCTCGGGAGGATGTACAATGGGTCACATGTGGCCTGAGTGCTGTGGGTCTACACTCACCCTCCCTACTCTACAGATACAGTAAAGATTTCCAAATCATTATTGAAAATAAATTACAACATTTTTCAGTATTTTTTTTTAATGAAATTTGCCTCAATTTTTATTTGGAAATAAATCTTCGTTTTTCAAGTCATGTATAGTAATTTTATTGAGAAACGTTATATGAATATGGTGTTTGTTATTTTTACCAACTACTATAATATTAATTTTTATCTCTCAATATGAATAATTTCTACAGTTTGTGAACTTTTCCCTGAAAATTTGTAGTCATTCACATAAACAGCATGTTAGGAATTATCACAGTCTGGAGTCGGACTACTTTTGCAATTCGCATCAGAAGTGACGCGAGAATGTGGGAATTATTAAAGTGTATTGAAAACCGGGATCTGGACGCACACTTCAAGCAAATTTCAAGTCTTTGAGAAGTGAACAATGGTTAGAGTATTTGTACCTACGAGACTAACCCCTGTGAGGTATTTTGCATAAATGTCCGACGGATATAATTCAATATCCAGTTTGGTACTAATCAGGGAAGTAGTTGTTTTCCGGCAGGCATTTACCAGAACCAGAATTTTTCAATACTGAAAATGTATGATTGTACTTCAGCATGCTAGGAAATGAAATGAACAATTTTATTCTGATATGCATTTGGTTGAAAAAAAAAATGTAAAGGCCTCCTAACTGTTCTTCGACTCCGAAAGAAAACTGCCGTTGATTTCTCAAAGTGGATAGCGGTCATCCCTAGGCTGTTGTAGTCCTCTGCCTCGCCCTGAACTAGGTCTTCGAATTAGCAGACCAGTTTCGTGGTACCGCTGCCACACTCGTTGCACACTTACAGAGACTTACAGTTACTTGCATTACTTGCAGTTTGGCGCTAATCGCGGCCATTTTCCAAAGCCGCCACAATTATTGCCCCAACTACAGAATTAATGTTCATTTCGATATACCAACATTGAGAACAGTACACAATTTTACTGGAGTTTTATCGCAACACCAAACCGTTATTTTAATACTTCGACACGTGTTTCGATCATCAAGTGATCATCTTCAACAGGAAGAGTTCAATCTTCCTCTTTCTGGCTAGTATGTTGTCGATTCTCCTTCTCGGCGACAACATAAAATGTATGAATATCGTGTACTGATATTTTACAGAAAAATGTAAAAGAATTGTACACTGATCTGAAATGGTTTTTCTGTCAGAAAACAGAAATACATTCTGATATGACAGAAACTTCGTTTATTTTTGATCCACTTCAAATAACCTTAAAATTGTCATTGTAAGTAACGCATATTTTCATAGTATAGTAACGTCTTTGTGTATGTAGGTATTTCTGCATGTATGTCTGATTGTAATGTAATGAAGAGTTGTTAATGTCGTTTTTACCCATATATCCAAAAGTTTGAATACGTTCTAATTTAACAAGGCATTTACTCTATAAGGAAACTGATGATGTGAAGAATAAAATATATTTGAGATTTGAATATTCTTTAATGTTCCGGGGATGATCTTCTGCTTGTTTCATAAACATTTTTATAATCACTTTCGAAAGCGGTGATAGTTTTAGGTTACACGCTCTCTGTCAACAGTAAATGTCTATCGCACACTGAACACTGAGACATGCAAAGAAAGAAGAGAGAAGCGCCTGTCTGAAATACGGCTAGCACTGTGGGCTAGAGTGAAAGAGGAGGAGCCTGCCTGCCTCTGCCGTATGCGTGGGAGAAAGGGAACCCAGACAGACTGGCGCCGTAACGAGTCACGTTACGAAGCGATCTACTCTCCCATGAGAAGTTATCACTTCAAAAATACAATTTTGAGGAAATTGAACATTTGGAATTGAATAAATAGAAGTGGAAATTAAATTACACTGTGCATGTGATCATAAATTGGTGTTATTTTACAAACTGTTATTACCGGAGAGAAGTTCAGAAAAATTCAGGACAATAGATTGACAGATGAAAGTGATGTCTAGCCTTTTGACAATGTTATTCGCGTTGCGTTTGTTTTTGATTTCGCGTCGCGATGAAACTGAGGAATACTCTATTCTTTCGATGACTTTTCCAAAACTTCTGTTGTTTTCTCGAATTATTTTTCAGTTTCGTGATCAACTCATTTCATAACATTCCTCTTCAAAGTTAAATCCAGTTTTACCGCTGTATTAATTCTGATAATTCATTTTTTTTCAACATTCCCTCGTTCCTCCATTCAAACCTTTGAATTGTACTTGAAAACGATTATCCATGTAAACAAAGCCTTGATTAAGTTTTTAACAAATACATTTTCCTCTTCTTACAATCTATTCGACATAATTCGGATACATCTCAAAATATGTTTACACAGTGGGGCTATTATTATATTGATTTCCCTAGGGTATCAATTTACTAAGGGTGGCGTTATATAATTATATAAATTCCACCAGCAGTGGAGTACGCATGAAATTTCATTGAGTGTAGTTATACATTGGGTGTGACTATACAAGGGTTATAAACAAGTTTCAGATGCAAACTACTTGTATTATAAAAGCTGCTCTCATTAAAACTGATTTTCTTCAACTCGCGATCTAGGAATTGAGAACTAAAGGAAAAACAATTCCATAAATTGACCTCTAAATACAATGTTAACCGTAACTTCTCCAAAGCAAACTACGATGCTCTGAACATTGAACTCAGTGGAAAGGTCTGGGCTGGAATATTTTCAGGAAAGGACGTTGACATGTGTCTGAATGAGTTCTACTCGACAATATATATCTTATTGTAATGAATCTGAAGCCGGCCCTGACCGTACCTCAGATTCATTACACGCATGACACGGAAGCCGTCGAATCGCCGAGAACATTCGCCAGAGCCACCTAGGAGCAGCTAGAAGTACCGAGAAAAATCCAGAATGCTCGTTAGCTAAATATAACCGGCCT
>WOGM01000170.1:0-15642 GCA_015342125.1 Leptinotarsa haldemani | reverse complement strand
GTTCCAAAATTGCTGAAATTTTACCCAAAAAACCGTCGCTTGAGCACCGCTCAGGAATTGTTGAATGGCGTCAACGGCGATCCAGATTTGCTTAAAAGGGTCGTAACTGGTGACGAATTATGGTTTTATGGTTATGACATCGAAACCATAGTCCAATCGTCCCAATAGAAGAGCCCCGAAGAGCCAAGACCAAAAGAGAAGCATGCCAAGTATGATAAAATGTCCAGGTTTTGCTTATTGGTTTCTTTGATTACTGTGGCAGAGTGCATCAGGAATACTTGCCACGTGGTCATATGGCCAGTAAGGCGTGTCATCTTCAAGTTATGCGCCGCTTGAGAGAAGCAATGCGAAGAAAATTACCGGTATTGCGGAAAAACAATTCATGGCTTTTGCATCACGATAATGCACCTGCTCACTCGCCATTGCTTTTTCGTAATTTTTTTTTGGCTAAAAACAACACCGTAATCACCTGATTTGCCCCCCTGCGACTTTTTCCTGTCCCAAAATTGATGAGACTCATGATAGGACGAAGTTTTGCGACGATTGAGGAGATAAAATCCGAATCGCTGGAAAAGCTCAGGGAAATACCAAAAACTGCCTTTCATACCTGCTTCGTGGATTGGAAAAAACGCTGGTAAAAGTGTATTATATCTGAGGGGGACTATTTTGAAGGGGAAAAAATAGAAATTGATGCATAATTGACTATTTTTTGATCTCGTATGTATGACCATTATTACGTGAATATGGTCAATTACGTCGTTCAGCTAGACGAAGAAAGTCTTCCAGGAACCAGTGCCATTGGCTGAATCACAATCTGAAGAAAAGGAGTTTGAACTGTTACTGTCTGTTTTCATCAGAAAATACGGCGTCTTTCTGGTACTGTCTAGTTTCAGCAAAAAATACGGTCTCTTTCTTGACATTGGGGTGGACTTCGTGTTGCTCTTAAGGTCCACTATAAAAAACCACTTGCGTTGGACAAGCTTCGTGAGTGCTGACAATTCTTGGTAATAGATACTTATCACAGTTGATTACTCAGCTGTAGGCTCGCAATATTGTGCTCTGTGACTTTCGCAACAGTTATTGGTGTAGTTTGCCCATATTCACGAGCGCTCGGATAATTATTAGTCCGTTCAGTCTGTCTTCCTTAGCTTCTACTATTCTTGTGCAAAAGTTTTTCCTCTAGTGTCGCTATTATAACATTTTCTGTCTTTTTTGGGATCGGATGTCTTCTACCAGTATTCTGATTTTCCAGTTGCTCTCAGTACAATCTCTCAACAATGAAATTATTCTGTTTTATAATGTCGTGAGCGAGAACATACTGATCCATAGTAGCAGGGAATCGATAATCAATAGAACTATATGCATCCGTGCAAGGACTTCTCCAAGTGTATAGAATCCTTATCTTGGTCCAACATCTTCCATCAACAAGCTGTACCAATTTTTTTCAAGATCGAAGTAAAAATTTCGGACCTCGAAGTACCAACTACTCGTTTTCTTGATTAAATCCTTGTAGCGTCGTTGATCTGCTTTATCTCTCTGGTTGAGATCTGTTGATTCCCCTTGAGATTTGGTAATTCCTTCTACAATTCCTTCTTTGTAAATTTGGATATATTTGTTGGTTCCGAAAATCCATCTGTAGGTGATCAGTCTTCTGCAGTTGTACCAACGATATTCCCGGAAAGGTCCTCATTTCTCGACTGATGACATAGAGATGTCGACTTCGTTTGAGGACTTGCTTCACCTCGATGTCCTTTGAACTTTTGACAAAGGTCTGTAGTCCAATCTACTACAGTCCTTTTGTGGCTTGGGATACGCCAAACTAAGTGGTATTTCGATGACTGCCACACTCCTGAAAAATCTCCTTCGGTTGTTGATATCGACAGCTGATATGGCTCTGATCTTCTTGCTTCTCATTTCCAAAGCTTCCAAAATCCTTTGCTATTCGTTTTGGCTGGTTTTGTGAAATGTTATGCAGTATTTCTGGTACTTTATATCGAAGTGCTAGAACGTGTGCATTATCCGTTTTTTCTTGTGACAAGGTGTTAGCCTTGTCGATGGTACACGACCCATAATGACTGTTCATGGAAAGGTGGATGTTTCAAGACTGTCTTTGTTATAAGAGGTGCAGGTTTGCCTTAGTTTTTATTTCAATTTTTTCACTTGCTACTTGAATTTATTGACCATCTCTTTCGGTCATGGATTTTTCGGATTACATTTTAAATTTTTTGTACTCGGCTGCTGAAAGTTAACACTTCATTTCGAACTTCTTTGACTTCACTTCGAAATTTATTTTGAATCTCAAATATTTCACTATTCACTTTTTCTGTTATTTCAAGGTGATTTCTTTCTTCTATTCCTATAGGTCTCTTTCTTTCTCCGTTCTTGTTCATCCCTTGATTTTTTCTTGTGATTTCTTGTTGCTTTAGTCTTTCATCAATATCTATTTGTATCCTTTTTTTCACTTTCTTGATGTCTTCCTTGCTCTTTTATTAATAGTTTTCTATTCATTTCATGTTCTTACTTTCCATTTCTTGTTGATCTAGTTATTCTAGCAATAACTCTTGTTCTCATCTTGTTATAGTGTTGAGATTGTCTCGTGCTTTTTTTTCTTTTCCATCTCTTTTTTTTTTCTTTATTTCTCTCTTTGTTTTCCTTTCACGTTCCCACCGTTCTTCTTCTTTTTCAATTCTTTTTTTCTTTCACTGATTTCAAGAGGCTGTCACTGCTTATGTTACTTCTGTAGATTATCTAATGAGTTGAGCGGCCAACTTAACAAATTAATAATTCTATCATCCGAAGACTCAAAAATGCAATCTCAAACACTTGTACTTCAATATCATTTTACAATTATTTTACTTATCGCACTTGTTCATTTCACTTGTTCACTTGCTATCGCTGTTGTGATTTGACTAAAGTGCTCGGTAATCTCCTAAATAATCACGGTGAAGTTTCTGGAACATATTCCACTTTCTCTTGTGACTTACAGTCTATCATTCTCATCGTTGTTCATTTTCCTTCAAAAGATTCATTATTTCTCGATCATTGGTTACGTTATGTCTCTAGACATTGTTGGTCCTTTGAAGCCCCTCCGAGTGGTGAGAATAGTTTAAACAGTTTTATTGAATTACTCTTGTATTATCGATAATACCCACAAACAAAAAAATACATTCTGACTATGTGTTGTTTTATTTAATAAATATCAGGCAATAACTTCACAGGTTTTTGGAATTGAACTGAACTTAAGTCTACAAATCATTGAATTTATATGAAAATTAATTGTGACATTGAATAAAATATAAGTGAGCAGTGATAATTTATGGATATAAATATGTCTAAGCAAGTTGGGATTAAATTCAGTCATCATCATTGAATGTAACATTGGGAATTAAATCACTGTCAGCATGTAAAAACTATAATCCAGAAAAATGAGCACAAAACACTGTAGTTCAGGGAAATTGGATAAAAAGATGTAATTAATTTCTTTAAAACCGTCTATGATGATTTATTGATTCATACGTTCAAGAGTTTCTGTAGGTGGACTCATTCCATTGACTGCTAGGAGCCGTAATGCTCTCCTGCAATAATCTTTATTAATTTCGTAAGAACTAATCTATATTTTCACGGTTACAATTGTCAATAGTGACTCTGGCGAGTGCATAAACTTGTCAATAATTTCACCAATGAGATAATTCAACTGACAAAAAAATTTTCAAGTCAGAGTGAGTGGCAATGGTTATGCGCATTTCAACAGATTTTATAAGTTAAAAGAGTTGTAATATATTGTACATATCTAAGCTAAGAAATAACTTCACAGATAATTCATTTTTTCAATTTGATAGGTGAAAAACCATTTGAATGCAATTTATGTGGAAAAGTGGGCAGAAGGAAAGATCAGCTCGTTGAACATATTCAGAAACATCACTCAAACGTTACAGATTTCGAATCAATTATTACTGAACACGAGAGAGCTAATGTCAGTACTGTGGAAACTGAAACGGAAATCAAAGAAACATCTTTAGAAACTGAAGAAAATCCTTCTGAAGAAGTAGAAGTTGAACACAAAACCAAAAAACGAATTGAAATATGTTTGTGTAATCTTTGTGGCAAAGTGTTTCGAAGAAGAGGATATCTCAAAAATCACATGGCCATACATGCAACAGTGAAGCCCTTCATTTGCAATATTTGTGGAAGAGGTTTTACCCAACGGCATTCTCTAACACGGCACAATTTAGTTCACACAAAAGAAAGGCCTTTTCAGTGTAACTTGTGTGGTAAGACATTTACCCGTAAGGAAATATTAACAGAGCATATTAAAAACCATGATGGATCATCTCCTTACCTTTGCTTCCATTGTGGAAAATACTTTTCAAACAAAGATTACTTGAAGAAACATCTTAATTACTACTTGGCTGGCAAAAAAGGTAAACGAAATACTGATGATAAAAAGTGTGTATGTTCACATTGTGGAAAACAGCTACACTCAGTTTCATATCTAAAAACTCATCTTCTGATGCATAGTGGGGAAAAGCCTTATGAATGTCACATTTGTGGGAGCAGGTTTACCATACAAAGATCTTTAAATCACCATTTGAATATACATAAAGGTATCAAGCCTTTTCAGTGTACACAGTGTGATAAAGCTTTTAGAACATCTGGTTCATTGAGGAAACATGTACTTTTGCATACTGGTGAAAGGCCCTATAAATGCACAAGTTGTGACAAGGGATTCATTAGAAGGAGTCATCTGAAAAGACATTTTCGAACACACTGAGATTGTGTCTCTTCCTTAATTTTTCAACTGTTCAGAAAAGTTAACTTGAAAGAAAAATAAAGGTTTCTGTGCACGGTTTTGTTTTAATATTGAAATGTACAATGAATTTTGTGTTGAAAATTAACAACAGTATATTCGTAAAACGAATAAATTTCACCAATGCAAACTACAGGGTGTCGTCTAACTGAGTTTTCAAGAGGTAATTTTTCGTTATTTTCAGATTAAAGAGTTTTTATGTACCTGGTAGAGAGTTTATTAGCATGGCTATTTTTTCACTAAACCAAGAACAAACTTGATAAGAGTATTTGTAAAAAATCTTATCGATAAACCAAAATATAATAAAAAGAAAACAATATATACAAAGGATAGCATATTCGACATGTGTCACTGTACTGAAAATAATCTATTTTATTTGATTTTCAACTAAAGAAATGATGAGTATTAAACAGAGCTGCTGCCTAGTAAAAAAAATAACGTCTACATAATTTTAAAGAATGTTTCAGTAATTGTGAGAAGTTCAATAAAACGAATATGTTGGTCATGTATGAGATTTCTGGGTACACATTTATTCAGGAGTTTTATTGTCCAGGGGCGTATATACAGTTTGTCAAATATAGGAAGAGCTTTCTGAATTCCGGTATGATCGCGCCGACTAGATGTGCGTTCGTTAGAAGACCATGAGTGCGAGAAGAGAGGGAGAGAGAGAAAGAGAAAATTCTCAAGTCTCTTCCTAGATTTGATAAGCTGTACAAAGTTTTATAAGTGATGCTCTCTGTTTTCCAGAAGTTCTGAAACTCTTGGTGAAATATCAATAGGTCTGAGGTCATTGGCTGATCTGTTAATTTCGTTAACTGGAAATATGAGACATTTTTTGGATACGGACGGAAATATTCAACTTTCTTGGGAAACTATTCATATAGGCTTTCAAAAAATCAAAGAAATCAGCCGCGTTTTTGTTTGTAGTATTAATTAAATTGATACCTCCTGCTAGTATGATTTCATCCACATGTGGCAATCCCAACGAAATAGTATTCTCGAGAGCCTTAATGCAATCAGCCACCCTTTGTGTTAGGAGGTCAATAAATTCTCCTTACCTCAGTTCTGAATTTGTTCATTTTTGAACACTCATAATTGGCAGCAGTATTCTTATTCACAATAATATTTGATTATAAAATACAGCTATTCCCCTCTATCCTCTCGATTTTATCTTATTATATGAGTGTAGCAACAGTTATCCTTCATTTGAGCTGAGTGTATAAACTACGTCTGGATTCTAGACGTAATGTTGGAATGTGGAATAAAATGCAGGAAAACTTTACTTTCCAAAAAAAAGTGTAATATACTGCAATAATTCAAATAAATGACCAGAAAACAATAAGCATCAAGGATAAGTAGGTGAAGTAGAACAAAATAAAACTCATAGTTTAAACCCGAAAAGAGTTGTGCAAAAATGATTAAGTATAAGTATACCAATAATTGAACAATACAGAAGAAAGTTTTTCAACACTTTTGCTGGAGTGTTTGTCAGTTTGAATTTGATACTCTGTTAGTGACTTTCACAACTTTGCTCGATTTTGAATCCTTTAAGTAATTTTTCAGCATTGTAAATGCTTTTCTTGACATTATTATTTGCAAATTTGATAAAAGGTGCTTTTTCTGAGAACTTTTTGGTACACTCGATATCGTTGGTATTAATGTTTTCATTTCTTCACTCATTATTAACAATATTTTCAATAAGAAGATATGCTATCATTTGATTCACTTGATCTATTCTGTAAAAACGTATATTTCATCTTCGGACGTATTGTTTCAAGTGGTACACTCATTGATCTGTAACAAATATTTGCTCAGTGTTCACTTCAACAAATTTTATGTTTGACTGGCATTGACCTTGTCGCATTCTAATTCCTCAGACACACAGTACCATAATTTTTCAATAGTTCTCCACTGGTCTGTTTGGAATTAAGAGGGCAATTACAGGACAATTAAACAATGCTACTTACTGTTCGCAGCATACCTATATCCACAAGGTGCCACAGAAAATAAATTTTACTCAAAAAAAGTTTCAATAGAAATATTCCTGGATTCATAACTATTGAAATTACCCAAGTATTCAAGTGGTTGAAAATCATTTCTCGTAGGAAAGTGACCTATCCAAAACAACTAAGTCAATCTTGAATTACTCGTGCTACAGGTAATACAGAAAAGACCAACATATCTCTCTGTCTAGAATAGAACTGTCCTTTTCTGTTTGAGAATATCGTCGCTTAAAATGACTCAGACTTTAGCTTGTAAAAAATATCACTTGCGAACTATCATACTTATCGACCTGCAGTAGGACTGCTCCTAAAGCAACTGGGATAGCATCTGCTATCAGGCGTGTTTTCCTCTTGAGGTTAAACTAGGCCACTGTTGTAAGACTTGCTGGAAATTGTTTCAACCTGTCTTGTTCATCTGTCCATTGCCCAGCTAACGGAACAGTTCAGTAACAGTACCTGAATTTGGAACTGGCCTGAGTGAGTAATTAATCCTGAGGAACTCCTCAAATTCTTTCTTTGTTGTATATGATACCACTGCCGACAACTTATGTCCCGAAAACTGCAGCTCTTGTACTTTTGTCACGCACTTCATCCGATTCAGAAAAACGTTAATTTCTTAAAAAAAATGCATTACATGTCAATTTATTACAAAAACAATAACTTTATAAAGATAATTTAAACAGTTTTTCACATAGAGAAAGCATTTCTTCAAGTACTCTTTGGAATATTTTCGGTGCGAAATGTACTCCAAACATGTTTGTACCGAAACATTTCTTTATGACCAATGAAAGTTGTTATTGGACAGCTTTCCTCATCTAGTTCTAATTGATGATATGCACCAGCTAAGTTCAGCCGGAAAAAATATTTGACACATCTGAGTTTTAGTTCATTCAGAAGTGTCACAAGAAAAAGTGACAAATATTAATAGATAAGTCTAATCTAAACCAGCCGTTCAAGTACTAAGACCATGAACGAATATCTATTATCATTTATGCTTTTTTCTTATACTCCTTAGACATAAACAGGAAGATTAGGACTCTAGTATAATAATATTGACAAATCGAAAATATCCATTATGCTTTCAGTTCTATAAGATTTAAACTGTGTAAGAATTAGATTCTGAGAAACTAGCAAAGATGAATTTGTACACATCGATAGCCTGCAGCATTAAATATTTTTTCAAAAAGCATATTCAAACAGCTATCTTCATCTAATAATGTTGTTTAATTAAATCAAAATTGAAATTAAACAAATTATATAAGGGTTTTTAAATATTTTATTAAAAAATATCACAATTTGTAATACCTAAAAAATCTTTGTAAAAAAACCTCAACTAAAGTTCCTAAAATCTAGTCTATCCTTAACTATCCTATCTACAAATTTCTGTTGCCCAACACATCCTAAGCTTTGTCCCATTCTCACCCTATCTCCCGATGAAATGGTGAATTTGAAGCTGGTAGGAGCCTCAAATATTAATACTATGGTCGAGCCCATTCGAAACTCTCCAATGAGTTCACCCTTTTTCAGTTCTATTGAACTCCCAAGACAACGATCTCTGCATAATTTTGATTTGAAGGGCTGGTTCGTCTGTAGAGTTTTATCAAAGTATACTTTCACTGTCCCAACATTCGTAGCTCCTGCAAGGAATAAAGTGCAATTATCACTTGAAATTTAAAAATAACTGTTATTGGATATGTAGCAAATATTTTCAACTTTCAAGAAATTGAGGTCAGTTTACTCAGCATACTGTATTTTTAAAATTGAATTGAATCAGAAAATATCTCGGGTGGATATTGTTGAAATACGAATACGAGAATATGCGACACTCATCTGCGTTGGCTCATTAGAGACAGTGCATTTCAACAACCTCCATCTCAACACATAATTTGCAGCGCGTTTTATTGTACCCCTGTGTGCATCGGGTCTTTTAGACAAAGTCTAATAATTGAGTCAGTCGTTGGAAAAACCGCTCTTGTTATCCAAATATGTATTATTGATATCACAATCTGGCAGTTCTTGAAACATTCTTTTGGTTTTTCAAATTTTAGGTTGCAGTCATGTTAGTTTATCAAACTACGGATTCAATTATTGTTATTAGTAATAGGTCTAGTGGCAAAAATCCTAAAATATTCAAAATCACTTTATTGTTAGCTGTTCACTGAACATTTTTACAAAAACACAATTCGTGTTTCGCCATACAATGGTTCTTGCATGGCGAAACAATAAAGTGTTTTTTGAATATGTAATGGTTTTCTATCAAGTATCGGTCAATTCCATCATATAACATGCTAATAAATTGAACAAATACAATACAAATATAAATGAAAATGTGAAATACAGCTGAAAAGGGCTTAAGCAAATATAAATATAAAGGCAAAAATATTTCCTGAACTGTATAATAGGGTCCTATGGATGGACTTATCACGTGGAGATGTTGAATTCTGCCATTTGTTAGTTAGGTTAGTATCTGAGTAACCTTTCAATAAAAGCATTTATTATTATTGTTGTTGTGTAGCATTTTGGCTGTATTTCTGAATCTATTGTACACCATGTACACAGCAGGTAAATATAATTGAGGCTCTAAGTAGGCAGCTCCAGAAAATAGGCAGTTCAATATTGATATTGTCAGTATGCTTATTAAAATAAATGGGGGTCATAAAAGCTGAGTAATGTTTTTTTATTGAGAAGATAGTTTCGGAAATAACTAAGGGGATTACTCTTGAAGTACGAAACTCATTTGGAATAAATTTGTAGAGCACATTTGCCAGAAGACAATTCTATAACTAATATGGGATCTATAAAAGCCAAACTAAGTTGTTCTTGAATGGAAATAGCCTAAGTCTGTAGAGATGACTTCCAGTGCACAACAACCTGAGACAAGTTTCTTGCTTCAGTTCATTGTATGTTCTAACTTGTTCGATTGAACTAATTTCGTAGAAATTGATATTAAATATAGGATAAAGAAAATAAGCTTTTGTCTACTAAATTTTTATTTGTTACTACCGATTTTGGTTTGTTACATCATTCTCAAGTAAAATCAAGTTTACTTAAGGAAGGTTTAACAAACCGAAACCGGTAGTAATAAATAAAACACTTAGTTAAGTCAGACTAGTTATTTTTTATCCTATCATTGTATGGTCCTTGAACTTCAGTTAATCATCAATAATTTAGCACTGGGGGTGTATAATTACGTTTTGTTTCTATGATTTCATCACAAAGCAGATTTCAGATAAGTTGCAGCGAATAGTAGGGATGCTGGTTTCAATGATAATAGAGGATAACTTAAGATGACCTCATGAAGAGTGGGAATATCCTAATTTGACATAACAGGTGGTGTCTTTTGAAAAAAAAGGGATCGTGCCTGTTACATCTGTAAGAGCTATTTATCTATATTATAGAGGAGAAATGAATGACAGAAATTGATGACAGTTCCGAAGAACACTCAGTTGTTTTACCTATTGACCTATTGGTTTGCGGCCCAATAAATATGATTCTGAAGCCATACTGTTGCAATTTATTCAGAAGGATTGTAACAAGTGATTCTTTAGAAGATTCTGAACATACCGTTTCTAATAGTGAGAACACCAAGATCCAAACTTGTGGGAGATTCAACTTATTCTGTTATAAAAAAATATTTTCTTATAAATATACTGTATATATATTCAACTTGAAAAATTGTTTACATACCTACTGCAGTATAAGAAAAAAATCCATGCTTCCACTGACCCAAGTAAACAGCTCTTTCATTGAGAGTAAAGAGACCTGGCAGCCATTTGGCAATACTTGGGTTAACTGATAGAAGCTGCCCTGAGAAATGTCTGCGGTGAGTAGGTTTCCATTCTGTTGGTGAATGAAACCTGCAAAATGTATTTCAAATTGAAATTGCTAAATATATTACGAATAAATGAGTTTCTCAGCTCACCCGTTCAAAAAGATTTCAATTTGCTCGAGAAGAGGAAAATACTTTTTTAAACCTTTTTTCGACAATTGTTTTATATAATTGTTATACAGTAGAATAAATTCAACTTATGGTTCATTCTTTCAATTCATTCACCAAAATTTATTCAAGTGATTATATTTTATGAAACCACTTTTTAATTTTCAGTGTCATATCATAATACTATATGAATTTGATACAAAAGCTGGGCAAGAATATCATCAGTCATCGGCCAAAATTAAAATACCTAAAATAGTTTCATTTTATCAGATAGGAAAGTAGCTATACCTTTCTCTTATTTTCTATAAAAAAAAATTAAGAGGTATCTCTTAATGATATTTAATGAGAAAATTATTTTCTGTTTGATACATTCCAATTTTTTCTAAAAATATGATTTTTTAATTTATGTTTTCATTGAATGTTGATATTAGTTTTCGTTTGTTGTCATCGAAACTCTTGGTGGATTTTACTAAACTACTTAAAGGTCAATTGATCCAGACATCTTTTACAGGATTTATATTTATATGAAAATTTGACAAAATTGTCTGAGTCATCTTTTAGTGCTAGTCCGGTCCTGACAATTACTCAAAGTAACCTTGAAAAAAGTAAATAAAAAAAGCCTTCAGTTCAAGGGTCAACAATATCAGTGAAGTAAAGATAAGCTTTCATTTATACAAATTGATAAACTCTTGACTTAATTTTTTGCATACTTATGGTTTCTGATATTCAAATTAATACTATTTGTTTATCATAGAGAAGTAAGCATCTGTTGATTTGGCACAGTGGGATAGTTTATAAAAGTAAATTTTATAGGGATCATAAAAAACCGAAATAATGTTCAATATTTATATTGACTGATATAGATGTAAATTCAATTGACCCTTTATATTTCAAATAAAAATTTCCATGTGTGAAAAATAAAAAAAAATGTTTGCAATCTAAATAATTTGAAATATTTTTTATATAAAGTAACTTCAAATTATAGAACAAAAAAAACTATTTGAAAGACTATGATAGAGACACATTGAGTGAAAAGCGAATATGACAGGCTTTCAAATCAAAGATTTTAAACTATCACGGTCAGAGATAACTCAGTTTTCCGGCTGGCTGGCCATGGTCTGCAGATTTTTAAGCCTTACGTATCATTTACAACTGCTGTGGACATTAAAAAAGTCGATGAGGTAATGGACGCAGTGTTCTCGTTGACTCAGCATATATTACTTCATCCAGTATCCAAGATAATATAGGGAGGCAAGAGACATTCATTTCAATCGAAAGGAAGAAGGCATAAACATTAATGAAATCTGGATATCCGCCCTAAATCACACACAAATCGGATCATTCAACATAGGCTTTGGTATTGAAGCCAGGCCCACCACGGATAGAATAAAACCGAAAACACAGATACTGGATGGAGACATATGCTGAGAGGACAACGATAACATTGCGTCCATTACCTTATTGTCTTTGATAATGCCAGCCAACAAATTCGGAAAATAGCTTTGACACTGGCTTTCAAATGTTTACCTCTTCTAGTAATTTTTACACTTGTGCCAGATATCATACTAGGATGGAAATTACCATTTGGCAAAAAGTTTTCTTTCATCATGAAAATATGGTAGAAATGTGATATGAACTACTACTGAACTATCCAGAATACTGCTGACCAATAATTGAAAAAATTGTTGGAAACTCTGGGTCAGGTTTGCCATTTTTGTGAGTGGTATTTTATATCAATACTCTTTGATTCAGTTCCTCAAATGATGTCTATTTTATTTTATATGTTCATAGCATGAATTTATGATGCACAAACTGAGAAAGAAAAAAGCAATTCATGTTGTAAATCGATAATCCAGTTTATATCTGAGAGAAACATCTGAAGATGATTATCGTATTGCATTTTCAGACAGGTGTTAGGTTTTCTTCCTTTTAATTTTTTTTATTTCAATAGGAAGTTCAAAGCCAAAGAATATTTTCAAAAACTTGTTATTTTTGTAATATAATTATTTCAACTTGACTTCAGCCATGTATGTATAAGTGAAATTTTTACTATAGGAAATATTTTGAACTGGGCAGATACTATTTGAAGGGAAATTATTGCCACTGCTGCTACTATATTTTTTGTTTTGAATTATTATTTTTCAGATAATATTTTTATACTTGTGAACATGAGAAATTCTCAAAAATTCTCTCATTTTGTTCTTCAGTACATCACAGCAACAGTTTTTATTGTTAGATATAATAATTCACCATACCTATGATAGTCTCCTGGAGCTAAGTAGATAACACACTGATACAGAGTGTTGCCTTCATGAGGATAGCGAAGAAGGGATTTTCTAAAATCTGCATTATCTTCCCCTTTCAATGATTGCTCGCCCAAAAAATCTTTCAAGGAATATGTTACTCCTTTCACCTGAAATAAAAAGCAATATTTAACTAGAAGATAATATATTTTACAAAAAATGAGATAACAAACACAAGAAAAAAATAATTACCTGTTCCACTTGCTCAGTATCGACAGTCCCGAAATGGAGAACCGTCCCGTCACAAGGTGATACCAAACAGCTATTCCCATCTATTTCTCTCACCCCATCTTTCAAGGATCTAGCAAAAAAGTCTGCTAGACTTGAATACGATTTCAAATCTTCATTCTGCGCTTCAGAAATGTTGACGCCGAAGGTGTTGGAGTAGATTTTGTACACGGGAGGCCTCAGAAATTCGGGCAGATTTATATCTACAATAGTAAAAAAATAATGTTCTCGACTTAAATAAGTGAAACAAATGGTGAAATGAAAAGAAAATACCCTGGAGAGAGAACAAAAACGTGTTTTTGGCACACAGCTGGCGTTTTCGTCAGTTGAGGCACCTAAGATCACCATTCTGAAAGATAAGGTAAAGGTAATTATGAGAAATAAGATGCGTCCTTACCAAAAATTTTTTGCAAGATACAAGAAAAAACCAACACTGAAGTATGATGAAGTAATAAACTGAACAATTTTTGGTAAGGATGTTTCAAAATTATATTCAGCAAGTGAGAAAATGTGAATGAATAGAGGAACAGTAAGCCAAAAGTATTATTAATCAGAAAGTCAGTAAACTATAACCAAGAATCTTTTCAATAATGCATATTTCTACAATTACACAAAAAAATGTCAAGTCACGTAGCAAAAATATTACGAATAAGAACATTTTCTACAAGTGCTATTTATTTTTCAGTGTAACAAAAACTAAATGCCAGAATTGGTAGACTGCTGATGATCATACAAATGTTTATCCTTTTATAAAAAGTGGTAGTACTAGTAGTAGTAGTAAGATGCGATCCTCAGAGCAAACCCAAAAGTTTTTATTTAATGAGTCATACCCCTGAAGAGAACAAATAGTGAAATGAAATTTTCCCTGTTTTTGATGTTTTTCAGCACTTTACACAAAAACTTTTCTAATCCCACATGTTCGAAACCACTGAAAATAGGTACTAGGAATTTAAAATTTTATACTATCAAGCTCTGTAAAAAAGTTCAAAATTATCCTAGTTTTATCATTTATTACTGAAATATCTGAACAAATTTTAAAAAATACTATAATATAAGAAATATTTGAGAAAAATTGAAAACATGGAGATTTCTATTGAGTATCTCAAAAACGAAGTCATTTGTCGCGAAAGAAGTTTGAATTATTGAATGGACTACTGAGATCGATAAATATTTAGCACATTGTGAATTATTGTTGTTGATTAATGTCAATTGCCATAATTGCTGAAATATAAAATCCCACAAAACCCTAATTTTAACAAAACCTAAACCTGAGACTTGAATAAGTATCATATACATACATACATATCAGCACACCCTTGATTTTACATGAAGAAAAAATTAATTTGATATAGATATGATTATTTACAACTAAAGATTTATCAGCGTACCGAAGTATTTTAAAATAATCACATGTTCTCACCTCTTCTGAAAATTATTTGTCGATGTTAAGTATCAACTGGAATACATTACCAAATTTGAACAAATGAAAATTATCAGAAAAACAATTCCTCACCTGCCAAATATCCCCAGCATCTTGACACTGTTCTTAGCGGCAGCATGCAGTAACAATTGACTTCCCATTGTGAAGCAACAGCATTACCTTGTTTTTTTCTCAATGCCCTCCATTGCATTACACAAATCAAACAAATTCCAACAGGTAGAAATCGAATGAGGATATTTTTCCAATCTGTTTTACCTACATTGGCACAAAATTATGAGAAATTAAAAATCAGATAAATATTTACATGAATAACAACTAGCATGAAACTCAAAACATTCTGAAGAGAATAGGTACTGGTTGAAAAAGCTAATAAAAATAATCAGACCTTCATGGATGAAACAATCGAGTAAAAATAAAAATTCCAATTCAAACTTGTCCATGATATTAGAACTTCAAAACCAAGTAAGAATATATTTCAACATGTCAATGTAATTTATACTCAAATATTGAGAGGGGTTATCATTTTTCACCTTTGTTATCTTTCAAAGAAAACGATTACACTCACCAGTGATATTTTTTTGCTTGGTCGATAAACTTCTGGACATAACATATAACTGGAAAGACCTTGGTTTCAGAAATTCCGTCTGCCTTGAGAACATATAATTCCGAACTATAATCTTATGAACTACCATCTTCCGCAGTCTGAAATTTTTTAAGACATAAGTGAAAGTAATATATGAACTACGGAATGAAATGTGCTATGTAGAGCTTCATGTATGAATAAAAATATAAAAATTATCTTTTGGGAAAGAAAGTTTTTGGCTTTCTACTACTCCATTTCGATACAAATAAATTAGGAAATCTTCCAAAGAAAGGAAGGAAGTAATCAATTTGAAAATAAGTAACTCTATACATGGATGTGT